>CAJVPQ010002342.1:0-14176 GCA_910591825.1 Funneliformis caledonium
AATATTTTCAAAAAATCTATTATGTTTTTGAATAATAATGCTTGACTATAAATAATTTGGACTTCACATTATATTCTCTACACCGAGAAAACATAGGATACAAAGCTCCATATATTTTCCCATAAATAGATCATTTTAAAAAATAAAAAAAAAAATAATAAAAAAAAAATAAAAAAAATCTATTATGTTTTTGAATAATAATGCTTGACTATAAATAATTTGGACTTCACATTATACTCTCCACACTGAGAAAACATAGGATACAAAGCTCCATGTATTTTCCCATAAATAGATCTTTTTAAAAATGAAAAAAAATAATAATAATAATAAATAAAATAAAAAAAATATATACCCTGAAAGTTTGATTAGAGGTTCTTATCACTCTCCTATCTACTTGCTTCTCCCTATTATTTCTTGAAATTACTGCTTGAGGTGCTCAGCTTAAACAATTCATAATTTATTTGAATTTATTAAAAGAATGAAAAGGTGAAGGTCGATGCTTATAATTAAATGATATTAGGTAATATATATCACTGCCCAGATCTTAGATTATTTAATAAATTTCTTTGAGTCTATACATTCTTAATCTACCAGAGTATTTCTTGTTTTTTACACCATCTTTTATCATTTACATGAATAAAAATTCCTTCAGAAAATAATTCTCTTGAAATATTTTTAAGTTTGAAAATACAAACTGCTGGTAATTTTATATTATCAGCTATACATCCTAAAATAACTATGAAGTTTGACTTTTCATGACCTGTTATTTATATATTAATAATTAAAGTACTATGATAATTCAAAGTAGTTGAATAAGGTAAATCAAATGTAACAAACATTTCATTTATATTATTAATGTGTTTTAATAGATAGTCATATTAGATACGCCTATATAAATAAAAGCTGAAAAGTTTTGCTACTTTTCTAAAAGATTTACAGGAAGATATTGAGTAATATGAGTTCTTCTTCTTGTAGCAAAATTGTATCTTTTATTAAATCTCTCTAACTATACTTCTGAAAATTTAAATTCTTTAATATTTGCATAAAGATCTATCTATTTTTTTTTTATTAGCAAATAATTTTACTTTTCTAACTACCATATTTAGTATAATAGCTTTTGCAGCTTTATGTGGATTAATTATCTATAAAAAAGCTCTTTTTTAAGTTCTAGAAAAGCTGGACTTTTGCCTTTATGTAATTTTTGAATATATAGTACTGCATTTTCAAGTTTAGTTTTTTGATTTATCCAGTCTCAAATTTGCTTTGATTTTATTTGAAATCATTTTGCAGTTAAACGCTTACTTTTACATTGTTCTACATGTTTTATTACAAGTAACTTTTCTCTAGCATACCATTATCTTCTTTGTTTTATTATTACTCTTGTTTTTTTATTAGCAGGTTTATTTCAGTAAACAACCATATCAAAAAAAAATGAAAAGGGAAAGATAAAAAAAAATAAAAGTTAAAACGTGAAGTGAAAAAAAAGTTTTAAAACACACTTTATTATATATCATTTTGATTATAAAATAATCAGTGATAAATGATAAAATCATTATAAATTCTTAAATTATATTTAAAAAAAATTTTATTTAAAAAAGAAAATTTTCATTTAAAAAAATTTTTTAAAAAACTAAGCTATGCTATATGCATACAAATATTTAAACTTCTTATTGGTTAATTTAATTTCAAATAATAAACCTTATATGGTATAATATAGTACCCTCTCCTTTAGACCAAAGTACCTTCTGTAGTATAATACACAAATTAGTAAAATACTTAGATACTTTAGTTAACCGTTTACAATATATTATTATAATATAATTATTTGTTATATTATAATCAGTTGATTGATTTATTTATTTATTTATAATAATTAAAATATATACTTTCTTATAAAAAATATTTAATCATCAAACTTTTTAATGTTTTATACTAATACCTTATTAGCTATTATTACTGAGTTCATTTTCATTTATCTTAACGTTTAAGTTAAGTGACTATAGCAGTTAATTCTACACGTTAGAGTTTCTGATCTTAGGATTTTCTCTAAATCCTATAAGTATCTGTTATATTTGAATCAACTTGACAATTTATTACGTTTTAGAATTTAAGATATATTTAATTGAACTCGTAATGATGAACTCAATAGCAAGTTAGTATAAGGTATCACAACAATCTTAGGTGAGAGACAATGTTGAAGAGAAAAATAATTTGTATAGATTTAAACTGATTCCTTTATTTATAACTTGAAACTCACAAAAGAGCTAATAAACTTGCAGAGCAGTTAATTTACAACTTAAGCAAAAAGCTATTCTATTTATACAAAATTAATTTGCTACAGCTAACTACTTGTTATGTTATAAATTAACTAAATATAAATATATATTTTAATAAAATAATAAAAATAATATAAATGATAAAAGTAATAAAAAGAAATAAATTAAATTACAGATGTTAAAGAAATTACAGATGAAACAGAATAAACAGGCTGTATAGAAAATACAGAAGAAACAGATGAAATAAAAATTATTGTTGATCACTGTTTAACGCAGCAGTGATATCACTTAATGTGAGATCATTATTAATCATTGAATTTCACATGATATTTGGAGTTGTAATTTCTTCTGTTGACACTATATACACTAGGATGATAATTTATAATTTTATATTAATTTCTGAGATTTAATAAATATTTCAAATATAATTTGATATCTGATTAATAAGTCCAATTTTATACAAATCAATAATCTATATCTGTAACTAATATTAAGTAAAATTTTAACTATAAATATAATTATAATCAAATTAGCTATAATAAAGCCTTTATATATACAATTAACTTATATTAAGAGAATTAATATACCAAATTTATAAAGATTCAATCAGTAGTTGCTGAGAAATTAACTTTTAAAGGTTGGCAATTTACATATAAAATTATTAAAATTAATTTTTTTATATGTAAATAGCTAATATTTGAAGTTTAATATCTTAACAACCACTAATCAGATCTTTATGAAATTTGATATACTAGTTTCTTAAAGTAAAGTAATATATATAATATGGGTTTTGTTATAGCTAATTTAGTTAAAAGTTTGTTTAATGATCAAAAATTTACTAAATATTAGTTATGGATGTAGATTACTGATTTTTATAAAATTAGACTCATTAATCGAATATCAAATTATGTTTGAAATATTTATTAAACTCTAAAAATTAATATATAATTATAATCATTATTCTAATATTTATAGCTAATAAGATATTAGTATAAAATATCAAAAAAATTGGATGGTCAGATATTTTTTAAAGGGAAGTATATATAAATATAATAAATAGTTAACTAAAGTATCTAAATATTTTACAAATCCATAAAATTTGAATGATACTATATTATAGAAGATATTTTTGTTTAAGAAAAAGAATATTATACTAAATTATATAAAGTTTATCATTTGAAATTCCATTAATCAATAAGAAGCTTAAATATTTATATGCATATAGTGGCTTTTCCTTAAATATTAAAAAAATTTCTAAATAAAAATAAAAAGTTTTTTAATTTTTTTTAATTTTTATAAAAAAGACAATGATATATTAAAAAGGTTATTTATAATAAAATATATAGAATAATGTAAAAGTAATATTTAACTACAAGAAGGTTTTAAATAGAATTAAATATATTTATATATTAAACTTATAAAAAAAATATTAATAATGATAACTTTTCGTATTTAATATATAATTTATTTATGATTATTATTATATAAAATTCTGAATCATTTAATTCTTAAACTTTAAGAACTAACTTTAATACTCATTTTGATTTGTAAAAAAATAATCTTTATTTTATAATTATTTTTTACTTTATTAAATTAGTTTATAATAATTTGTAACATTAAATTTTAAATAGGAATTTCGATTATTAATGAATCGAGTGATAAAGAAAATTATTTAGGAAGAACAAAGTATTTGATTCTGTTGCTTAATACCCCCTCACATGATAATTAAATATTCAGATAAAAGTTGCACGGTTTTGAAATTTTGTTGACGTCTTTCGGTTTGTCGCAGTATATAAATAAATTAATTAAATCGATTATTAAACTTTTCTGTTGGGAATCATGGCTTTTGGTAATTCATCTGGTAATTCACCACTAGATATAACACCTTTGCAAAGATGCATAGCTACAGCAAATTGGTCTGAATCCATGTATCCATCGCTATCCCAGTCAGCCAATCCCCAAATTTTTGCAAGTATATCCTGTGATAATCCCGTCTTTATCAAAACAGGTCTGATAGAAGAACCAGGAACTTTACCATCAATAGGACGCAAAGAGTTGAATTGTGAAATGATCGAAGATTTATCAACCGAAGAAAATTCCCAATAATTAGGAGGAAGGTCGGATCGATCATAATAATTTGGTTCAGAATTTCCGAACGGATTACGCTCAGCATGAGATAACATTCTGTTTCCTGGAGGAAATTTGGTAATTAATTTTGGCAGGTCAGCAGAAAGTGCCTAATTATTATCAAAATTTCAAATAAATAAGCAAGTTAAATAAATAAGTAAATTTAAATATAAAAGTCACATACATCTTCCACTTTTTCCAGTATTTGGGGCTTCAAACTATGGAACTTATCAAATTTGTAAATTCCTAAACCTCGTTTAAACTTTTCCACGTTTGGGAAATCTCCAGGAGCTAATTGATGACGTTGTTGTATCTTTATAAATTCCTTATCTAATCCATTAATGAGTTCATTCTGTTTAGACTGTTTACCAAACATTGCGGGCATTTCCTTTTTCAAATGTCCAATTATATAAGCATGTACCTATTATAATTTTCTATTTAAATAAATGATATTTAAATAATCATAAAAATGCTCAAAATAAAATGATCAAAAGCTTACCTTTGCTAGTCTCGCTCTTTTGACAATTTCGTTTATTTTTCTAACAGTAGCATTACGAGGCAGTTCTCGTAAACTATCGAGCAGATCCTTTTGCTCTGATTCAATTAGCGTTCGACAATCCTCAAATACATTTAGAGGTTTCTCAAGCCAAAATGAGCCAAGGAATACTCTCATTACTTCAGGTGTTTGAACAACTCTACCTAATGACCACATAAGCGCTCCGTAAACCCGCATTAATTGCTGTCCATCTACCATGTCTGTTTTGTTTAGTAAAACTCTAACTTTCTCTTCTTGACCCCTCAATGAATGAATTGCCATCCTGAATTCATTAGATATATCTAATTTATGAGAGTCGAAAAGTAATAATATCAGATCAGCTCGCTCTGCAAACCACTCAATGATGGCCGTAAAATCATAACCACGATCGAGTCGTTGTTTATCACCGGAAAGAATTCCGGGTGTGTCAATAATAGTCATTTTCTCCAATACATGAGAAGAAAGTTGTGAAACCTGTTAATATAAGAAATAATGGATATACAAATAAAGATATATTGTTATAATATATTTATCTATATAGATGTGAAAAAAAAAGACTTACCTGAAACCTAGATAAAAATGTTTGACCAAATTTATTTAGTCCTCGAAATGGTAATTGAGCGTCTACAGCTGCAGCATTACCTGGGATGACCTGTAAATAGTTATGCATGTTATTGAAAAGAATTAGTTTATAAAAAAGGTAAATAAAATTGCTACTAACTCGATCTTCAACACCATTCATAACTGCAACGAATCGATCCGTCTAAATTTCAATAAAAATGTGGAGTAAGTGTATATGGCCATTGTTGATTACATAAAATCAATTTTTTAGGCTACAATTTGTAAGAATAATGAACATGGATTTATTATTATTGGATAAAATTTATTTAAACTCACTGTTGGCTCTACACCGACATGGCTTCCTAGGAAATAAAAAGAACAGTAAATTAAGGTTTTGCTTTTTTAATATCTCAAAAAGACAAAAAGAATTAATATTAAACATACCGGGATATTCTCTATCTAATAAATATTTAATAAAGGTGGTTTTTCCTGTTGAGTATTGTCCTATCAAAAGGACAATTGGCTTGGCTTCAATGTCGCTATCAGTCAAAGGTGGCGAATGAAATCCTTCAAAATTATAAGTAGTTTCTATTGGTTTGATTTTGTTACTATAGATTTTTTTTAAACCCTCAATTATACTAGCATAAGTGTCGTCTCGAAAGGATGAACTAGAGCCACCTTGTTGTGAACGGAAAGTTGAAGTTGGTGAAGTTGATCCTGTTCTATTCCATGATTCAGATTTTTTATCCATTGTCACATTTTATTTTTATTATTGTGAAGTAACTTAAATATTGATTCAGTTAAACATGTACAGTTACGTCATAAAGTAACGCAACATTTTAATATAGTAAAATATAGCATATCAAATATATCATTTATTTGTTTATATTCGCCATATAGTTAATTTAAGGACGAATACTACTTCAACAAGTATCAATAACTCTTTTTGTATTAAATAATTCATTTAAGATTCGGATATTTTTAAACTTAGCCAATAGTTTATTGCCGTTTTGCCGTTTTCAGAAATATTGATAATATGAAAATGTTGATCATTTTGCACATACGTTATATTGTGATGGATACTTTATCAACCATAAGAATAGAGAAAGTCCCTAATTATTCAATATGGAATCTTATCAATCACATTCAATTATCACTTCATCTCATCATCAATTTCATCAAAGTCAAATTACATATGGGTATTATTCTCAATGATATTGCTGATTCTCTTACTAAACAATGTTGCAGCTCCTCCTTTTTTAGTTAATTATGACTTATATACCCTCTTTTTCAACTATCAAGATGTTCGTTCTTATAAAAGGTTCAATTCATAATTTTTTTAAAAAATTTTTTTCTGCCCAAACTTTTGATTGATTCTTAAATCTTAATAGAAATTTAAAGATATGATCAGAAATTCATCAATTAATTGGATTATTATTTGGTCTCTATTTTCAATAAATACATTAGTTTTATCAACCTCTTTTGCCTTCTATTGTATCAAAACATTTATCATGAAAAATTTTGTCAATGAACTTCCTATTCTCACATGTATAAAACAACTCCATTCTAACCTTTATACCAAATGGTATTATATTAGATGTTATATTAAAAATAAATCACCTTTACACTTTTAGAATTGTAATGCATTTTCTTAAAAATAAATGAAATCATTTCTAATATCAAAGTTCTTGCTAATAAACTTATTCTGAAAAATAATAATTCTTATATTCTTTCACTTCTTTCTAATTTTCTTGACCTCTTCGATAAAATCTTTACCATTTCTTTTAATCACAATAATGGATACTATAATATCATCAGATCTCACATTTTATCTTAAATGGTTTTATAATATATCAAATTATTAGAAGTAAATGTTTGACCATTTCTATAATGATCAAGCAAATGCTTAACTATTTCTATAATGATCAAAATATATTTATTTTTCTTTAACAAAATATATTACAATATTTAAAAATACAGATGCAATTTACTGATTGAAAAAGAACAATCTAAAAATATAACTAAAAAATAAATGCTTACGTAATACAAATAAGTTTTTAGATCATTAACTTACTCCTAATGAGTTCTATATTTAGAAACTTTAAATATACTTGATAATTTAATAAATAAATATGATAACAAATTTTTAAATTTTTAAGTGAATTATTAATTTTTCTTTTTTTCTTTATGATAACAATAGTCCTTAGTTATATAATTAATAGATTTGTTAAAGAAAAAAGATAATAATAAATCAATTCATAGGTTTGTAATATAACTATAAGAAATAGTTATTATTTAAAATAAATTTATTTTTTAATTTGTAATTTTAATTTATTAATTAATAAAGTAACTAGTAGTATCATATCATTAAAAAATTTTTATAAATGTGTAATTTAATTTCATTATTTTATAAATTAATACTATTAAGTTTATATTTTAAGATTAAATAAAATAATATAGATAATTTGAATTATATGTTTTATATATAAAACAAAACATTAAAGCTTTAGTCCAATCTGAAATTACAACTGAAATTCAAGAAAAGAACAAAAATATTTTATCATGTATTATTAAATCAATACCATTATTTAATATTAAAATAGGATTTTAATGAATTATGAAAAGTTTTTAAACCTATTTTTTTAAATTTATTAGATTTTTTATCAGAATTATTACTTGCTGATAATTAGTAAATATTCTAATAATTATTTTGTATTAGATCAGTATTTAAAATTTAATTTTTTTAGTTGTGAATTCATAACTAAAAAAGTAGCTTAAATATGAACTATAAAAATTTGATTGTATATTATACATCTATTTACACAAGGAAATATGTAATATTTATCTGATAAAAATTTTAAAATTATAAATCAGCGTCAATAAATAATTGTATTAAAAGTAAAGCAGATCTTATTTTACCAATACCAAATGATATTAATGGAGTTATCAATTTGAATATTTTGAAGAATTTAAAAAACTTTAGTTTTAAGATTAAGGATTTAGAAGAAAGAATTGTAGAATTAATAGTAGCAGCAATAGTAATACAACTACTACTATTAAAACCATTATCAGTAGTAACGAGAAATTTGAAAAACTTAACCAAAAAAATTGCACAATATATTGAAAAAATTATGCTGTCTCAATTTTTATAATCAATGTTAATTATACTCAAAGATCAATTGTATAAATATAAGCTATATAAAATAGTTTTGCTTGAATATAATGAATATATTCAAGAAACTTGTCAGGTAGTTCATAATATTTCTAATAAACTTTCAATATATATTTCTTACTCTTATACAAAAAATATCAAAAGAAAGAGTAAAAATTCATTTCCTTCTTTTAAAAATAAATTAAATGAATTATTACTGAAATATCCAAAAGAATTTGAGTTTATAAAGGATAGTCAGAAAAAGCAACTTCTTCACCATCATTACCACTATCATCAGCATCAGTAGCAGCAGTAGCAACAACAAAATAAAAAATATTAAAAATTTCAAATAGAAAAAAAATTCGTTATATAAAATGAAAATTATTTGAAGAATATCAGAAATTTAAAAAAGAAAATCCTGATAATGAGGTGTTAGATTTAAAGGAATATTCTCCAGTTGAAATTAAGATTGGATCAAAAAATAAAGATCTTAAGAGTTTGGATTCCTTTATTTGCATTATAACATGCAAAATTTTAAAATAATTGAAGATAATATTTCATTAAATTTATTTAATTTATAATTTATTATGCTCAATTTAAAATTAATTTTAATATAATAAATTTATTATATAGAAAATTACCATTATGTAGGTGAAAATAGAAGATTGGGAAGAAAATGATGTGATATTTCTACAACTCAATATAAGAGTAAAATTGAAATCTGAAAATATTTTAGCATTTAGATCAAATTTACTTGTACATGATAATCTTTTATGTTTTAGTGTTAGGTATTCATTAGTATTTTTTATACATAATAATTTATTTTTAGAAATCTTTATAAATGTAAAAAATATAAATTCTTTTGAGAAGAATGAATAAAAGAAAAAAAAAAGAAAATTGCAATTTAATAATTGAATTTTATTTTTTAAAATTAAAATTTATTTTTTATTTTATTTTATTTTTATTTTATTTTTTATTTAATTTTATTTTATTTTTATTATTTAAAAAAAAATTATAAAAATAATAAAATGTTGAATGCATTAATTTGAATGCAGAAGATTTATATGTATTTACTAATATTATTACATGATATAATATTATTAATCTTAATAAAATTATATTTTTAAAAAAGTTTATTATAATAATACTTATCAAAATAAATAAATAAATAATAATTTTATTAAATTTTCTCTCTATTGTTATAGGAAGATATTGATCCAAAAGATCATGTGATACACGTGACTAAAAGGCATATTGACTACATCACGTTAGATGACGAAAACAGTGAAGATGAGAAATAAATTAAATAAAGGTTATGCGAAAAACCCAGAAGTCACTGGAAAATTCTATTATATTATTAATTATGTTATATTATTAATCAATTATTATTTATAATTAATTAGTATTTTATTTATTTATATTAGCAAATTTAGTATAAATAGGATAGCATTAGGACTTAGTTAAGAAGAACAATATTAGGTAGCAATAGACAGTAGTAGATAACAAAAGATAATAATTTGTAAACAATTAAAACCCAATTAGTTTTATCACCAACAAGATAAATACTAATAACAATTATATACTAACAAATATAATTGTAGCAAATTCCTTATCTTTTAATAAAAATTCTAAAAGTTTATTTTAAATATACACTATTATTTGAAGTAATAATTATTTGTAAATCCTTCAGAACTCTCCCTAAAAATATTAAATAAAAGCTAAATCCCTTTGTTAATCTTGTGTTAATACTAATTTTTAGTTATTAGTATCGTAAGATAACACTATCTAAAATATAAAATTTGTATCTAAGATTATTCTCCATTTTAAAAAATCCTATATAATGATCTATTTCTATAATTTTAATAAATTAAAAACCACTAAATTTATTAAAATATAACTGTCTATAGTTATTATATTGCAAATTATTAATTTTATGAACATAAGTAAACATTCGAGTTGATTCATTATATTCATGTGAAACAAAATATTTTACTTTACCATATATTTCTTCTTATATGAGATTTTTACTTGTATTTATATGATGAGCATTTTTATCAACTATAATGTTAATCTGAAATAAATAAATTAAATAATTTAATATTTTTTAATAAATTTAATCAAATAATAAATAAAATATAATACTTACAAATACAAAATAATTGTTTCTACTTTTTATTTTATTTTTTGATATCCATTTAGAACTTATGATATGACTATCTTTAGTTCTTAACTTCTCATATTTTATAGCATTTGAAGAAATATTTTAAATTAATTTAAAAAATAAATTAAATATAAAATCCTTAAATATAAATCCTTAATTAATTATAATCTTTTATTATAATGTTACCTTAATAGTTCTTATATTAATATCATATATAGCTGCATAAATATTCTTCAATTTTTTTAATTTTGCTAAAGTTAAAACATATTTTTTGGATAGTGAATAAAATTCATATTTATCATATAAAATAGAACTAAAAACTTTATAAGAAGCCTATATCTTTCTTTTTTATCTGAAAATATCTTTTTATATAGTTCTTTAAATTTTAAATGATTAAATCGTTCATTTAAAATTATATTATTCCAAAATTTAAAGCTCTGAATGGTTTAGTTCAGTTCAGATTAGATGCCAATCCATATTTAAACTGAAAAATTTAGTTCAATTCAGTTCAGATTATTAATCTTAAAAATGTCAATCTGAATTTGAACTAAACTGCAGACTGATAAAAATCTGAACTGAATTAGAATTTTCAGATTAATCCAAAATTACAATTCAATTATATAAATAATCTGCAATTTATATGTGAAACTCTAGGAGAATCGCAAAAAATCGTGAATTTCTCTTCGAGATTCATGAAAATTTGCAAAATTCAATAAGTAATTACAAAAATTTGTGATTCTCTAAGATTTCGCATTTTTTTTATGAAATTTGAAAAGAAATCGCAATTTTTTGTGACTCTTCAAGAATTTCGTAATATTTTTTGCGAAATATTAAGAGAAATCACAAAAATTGCAATACTTCAAGAGTTTCAAAAATTTTTTGTGAAATTTGAAAAGAAATCACAATTTTTTGCAACTCTTCAAGAGTTTCAAGATATTTTTGCAAAATTCTAAGAGAAATCATAAAAAATTGTGATTCTCTAAGGTTTTCGCAATTTTTTTGCGAAATTTGAAAAGAAACCGCAAAAAATTACGATTTTTTAAGAGTTTCGCTAAATTTTTACGATTTTCTTAGAGAATTCGCAAATTTTGCGATTTTCTAAGAGTTTTGCATATAATCAAACTGAACTTTCAGATTAATCTAAAATTATCAGTTCAGTTCAGATTTTTTTCAGTTCAGATTAGAATTATAATTTGAAAAAAACTGAACTAAACCAAAAATTTTCAGATCGATTTTTATGTAATCTAAAACTGATCTGAACTGAACCAATCTGAAAAATCTTTAGATTAATCTGAACCATTCGGAGCTTTACAAAAATTTGCATAATGATGTATTTGTGATTTAACTAATGAAATTAGCATTTCATACATCCTTTTCATTGGAAATTACCAATATTTTCTATATAGATCAAATCTTTTATACTTTTAACTACATGTAATAAATAGTAAAAAGATATTAAAAAGATATTTGATTAATCTTCTTCATCAATATTTGCATAATCCCTACAAATTATATATAAATAAATAAGAATAATATCAATTTTAAAGTATGTAAATATATTTATATAGTTACTTTGAAATATGAAGTGGGATACCATCATGTAATATAAATTATATTACATGGTGGTATTCTACTTACCTTAGATTATATTATCACCATATAATCTGAGTATCATTATATGATCTAAATATCACCATATAATTTGAATACCACCATATGATCTAAATATCACTATATAATCTGAGTACCACCATATGATCTAAATAATATAATCTAATTATCACCATATAATCTAAATAATATAATCTAATTATCACTATATAATCTATTTATTTTCGCGTATCAGGTATCTTTTTTATATTCTAGCTATCCTTTTAAATCTTTCTTACTATCTGTATTTTTTACCACCATATAATCTAACTACCACCCACCATTTAACCTAACTACCACTATATAATTTAAATACCACGCTTTTCTTCTTGTTTCTGAGTCGTTTATATGCTAAATTCTATAATGGAGTTGTTGGTTCTCTGTAGCTGTTTAGATATCTGATTTTATATTAAGGATGTTGACCTCCTGCACCTGGTTGGGTGCTGGATTCTATATTGGAGTGCTTACCCTTTATGCCTATTTGGTTGCCTTTTTAGATGCTGAAATAGTGTAAAAAAAGGTGACAGGTGGCGCAGTTAATTTGCAAATCAGATTTTAGCTAACACTATACTATATTTTTGACCTGATCTTTAGGGCGGAATATCTTGTCTTCCTGTGATTGGATTCGTGCAGTTTTATAGTCATTTGAAAGAGGGTATACATTGAGAGCTTTCCAATGATGCTAAGACTGCATAAATTGGATGTCTGGATGCTGAGTTATTGCGTCTCAAAGTTTTGGAAAAATATGGAAAAAAATATGGAATAGTGCTGGCCGAAATTAACGAAATTTACTGCGCCTTACTGCGTTAATCACATGTTTCGATTCCTCGCCAGTTCCAGGCACTTTTCTGTCACTTTCAAGTAACTTTCGAGGGCCTGATTTTGTGGTCAATTGGTTAGAGAATCAGAGGTGTAATTTGCATTATATTGATCAGCCTATATATTTTCCTTCTTGATTGCCATTTCTTAATTGCCGGATGAGACACGAAGTGCCGAATTTGCAATCTATCTATTTGCCGAAGATGTACCGCAATCTATTCACTCACTTTTTAATTACCAGGTGAGGCACGAAATGCCGATGTTGTGCAATTCTTGCAATCCTGCCTTTCGTGACCCTTTTGATTGCTAAGGATGAGGCATGAAGTGCTGAATTAGTTCAGGCTATATTGCTTTTATACCTTTTTTCGTGTATTTTCCTGAATCTTTCTACCTTTTCGATCTCTTTTCTGCCTATTAGCGATAGTATACCAAAGCATAACTTCTTATTTTCTTCCTATATATTATTCTACTTTGGTGTACTACCAAATTTATATCCTAGTTTTCGCCTGAGCCTTCCTAGAACTCTTTCTTGTATGGTTACTATTTTGGGGTATCTCTATGTATGATTACTTTGGGTTATTATTGCATCGATTACTTTTGGGTACTACTACTGACCCAGTGTTTTGCCAGCAAGCGTATTCGTCCAAAATTTTATATAATTTTTATTTTGAACTTTGCAAATTTCTATGTAATTTTATACTGATTTCTTGTATATACTACTATGCTACTTGTGCAAAAAAATACTGGGCCTGGCCCTAAAACAATAAACGAAGCAATCAGACTCTTTTCAGGGTTAGCAGACCTTGATTTTGAGCCTGACTATAATGATCTTACATATTTTCAATATTTATCTAATAGTAAAGATGATGTCGCTCTTCTAGATACTTATCATCCTG
>CAJVPQ010002343.1:0-14174 GCA_910591825.1 Funneliformis caledonium
CTGTCCTCTTTCCTGCCTATCATCGGTAGTATCCAAAAGCATAATTCTTATTTACTTTCTATATAATTCTACCTTTGGATACTACCAAATTTATATCTTATTTTTTGCTCCTGCATTCCTAGAACTCTTTCTCGTATAGTTGCTACTTTAGGGTATCCCTATACCTGATTACTTTAGGCTATTACTATATCAATTACTTTTGGATACTACCCCTGACCCAATACTTTGCTAGTAAATTTACCTTTAGGTACTACCATATCGATTACTTTTGGATACTACCATTGACCTAATAGTTTGATACTGCGAAAGATCTTTGATCAAAGGAGGTGAATATGGCTTTTTATTTTAAACTTTCCAAATTTTTATGTAATTTTATACTAGTTTCTTGCATATACACTATGCTTCTTGCGCAAAAAAAATTCAAACCTAATCTTGAAGAAATAAATGAAGCAATAAGGCTCTTCTCAAATGTAGCAGACCTTGATTTTGAGTCGGGCTATAATGATCATACATATTTTCAACATTTATTGGTATCTAATACTAGAGAGGATATGGCCCTTTTAGAAGCCTATCTTGCTGAAGAAATTGTTTTCAAATATATCATTCGGGTGGCAAGATCAGACTTTACACTAATCAATCACCCATCCGAAGTTTATAGATTTTCTGATGCCTATGAATGTATTGATGGGAACCTGCCTTTGTGCCTAATTCTTGATATTGATGCGAGACAGAAACCCAATCCTATGAATCTTGAACTCCCTTCCTTAAATAGATATAAAATTTCTCGTAATGATTTATTATCCAGAATCTTAATTGCCTACGCTGATATTTTATACTCTGATTTAAAACATATCATAACATTAGATACATTTACTTTGGCCAGTTCGTCTAATTCTGATAAATGTAGCTGGCATATTATATGTTCTGATGCCTGCTTTATTGACTATAGAGATCTCAGGGGTTTTGTAAAAAGTTGCTGATAGAGTTGGGAAATCATACTCTGAATTTATTGACCTTGGACTTTATAAATCACGTTTTAGTCTTTAGCTTCTTGGATCTGCAAAGGAAGATAGAGTTAAAAGACCTGTGGTTTCTTCAGTTAAACAAGGATATCGCAAGCTAGAAGATTATTTAGTTCAATCTAAATCTGATTATTCTGAAATCTGGTCACAGACCTTTTCTTCTGAAAAGTTAGAAAAGGATGAATTCTAACCTATCGAAGATGAAACTGCCTTAAGTAAGGAAGCTGGTTTAGTTACAGCAAAATATGAGTGACTTGAAATTGGTCATATTAGAAAGGGATTTGTCAACTTCCAAGCAAAGTCATATGAAGCATGTCTTATTTGCGAAATCAAACATGAAAGGGATCAATTATATAGTTTTTTTCTTAAAAGTGGATGCTTTGTACTTAGATGCTATCAGCAGAAATAATACAAATCTGATCATAAAGGATTGGTGTTTAGGGGAGCATCAGATATAATTAAGCTGAAAGAAATACCTAAACAAAAAATTGTTGATAGACTGACCAATGCCATAGCAAAACCACGCCTTCTTGTAGAGTTGCCAGGGAAAGTTATTAATGTTAAAAAGTTAAAAGACACACCTGAATCATATCCTGATTTCTTGAGTTCTGAAAAAACTACCACACTAATTCGTTTATCTCTGGCAACATGGAAAACTACTACGTTGAGAGAGATTATTATGGCATTAAAAAATAAAGTGTATGACATTTTTTCTTTACCATGCTTTATCTGGATCTCTTACCAAAAATCTCTCAATAATGAATCAAAAGCCAAACTTGACTTGTTAAAAGCATTCGGCTTTCGAATTTGCAATTACCAAAATATGTAAGGAGACTTATTTATAAATGAGTGGACATTATCATAGTACAGGTTGAAAGTCTTTTTCGTGTTGAATTCATAGCCTGTTCTTTTGTGGCTATTCTTGATAAAGCCAATGCTATTATGCAAATAAATCAACATTAGCATTCTTTAAGATATATTGTGGTGAAGACATTTGTATAATTGATAATAGATACCAGTCTCGTATAGGTGAAACAGTTGAAATTCTTTATGATCTGAATAGTGAAGCTGAAGCTATGCGAATAAATAGGATGTAAACTTTTAAAACAGGGAAAATGTGTGACATTTGTATCTACAGGAGCAGTAATGGCTAGAGCTTTAATAGAAAAGGCATCAAAGTTGGTAAAATCTGATAATTCACCTATCAGAGCTCGTACTTATTATGGAGATATGGATGGAAAACAGCAACAAAAAGACTTTTCTGATATTAATGTCGCTTAGAACAAGCTTGACTATATAGCTTATACAAATACAGTGGAGGCGGAAATATCATTCGAGGTTACAGGTCACTTTAATATAGTTATAGCTATTACAAACATTGCCATTCTAGTTTATGTTGAAGCTCTTACATAAATGCTTTATCGAATTCGTGATTGTCCTCACTGTATGATTTCTATATTTTATCAGAAAAATTCTAACAAACTTTTTCGTCTACCAGGTCATAAAAATATTTGAGCAGAACTTGCTAGTGCTCAGCCTAATAACTTACCTATAGCAATAAAAGGTCATTATAAATGTGATAACAATACCATTTCTTATAAAATTGATGAATCTCTGGCTGTAATAACATTTATTGAAGTTGAGCATCAAAAACGCCTTTCTGCGAGATTCTTTATTGAGAAGCTTTGTAGTCTTATAGCCAGTACCGGCGTTTCTCTTTAGCTAACAAAAATAGATGAGAGCCGAGGAGTTATAGAGAATTGTAAAAAAATCCACAATGAGGTTAGGGTTGAAGCATTAGTTATCAAAGAAACAGATGTTAATGCAGTTGCTACTTTTCAGAATCTTGATCTTGAAGAAGCTGAAATTCTTAAGTTTGACCAAGAGCACTCTATTCTAGATACTATGATACTTAAACGTTTCTATATGAGAAATATTTATAGTAAAGATATGGACGATGAGATTTGGGATAATCTTTGTAATAAAAAGTTTGTCAACCATTTCAGTTCGCCTGAATCTCAGAAACATTTCTTGCAGTTATCTCACTTTCGAAAGTAAGGCCATGATGAGGAAAGTGTAATGAAAGGGTTAGAGGCTAAAGATATTGCACAATGGGAAGATACCTATTATAAAGCTGGATATAATTCTGAGAAATCAGTAGCAGAGAACTTGCACAAATCATATTCAGCTAATCATTGGAAAGTTATAAGAGAACTCTTTCAAATACTAGGCTTTACCAGTATAGATGATAAGCGTATTCTTTCTAGTAATATAGTATCAGAAACATTTACACAATCCTGCGAGAGATTTATAGAAGTCCTAAATCAATCCCTATTACTCTTCAGATTCAAGTTTCGTGCTAAGGTAACATTGGATCTTAATTCAGCTATAAGAGCAATTAATGCTATTGCTAAGAATTGGTATGGCTATACTGTAAAGATAAATAAGAAAAAAATAGGACCTAAAGAACAACGAGTTTAGGAATGTTCATATCAAATTAATCGGCAACTATATGATGGTCTTAGTTTTGAAGATAAAGGTGTACCAGAGCTTCCACTATACAGGCTGAAAACAGATAATGATATTCAGGAACTCTTTGACTCTATAAGATAGAAAAAATAATACTTTGGCCAGATTATTATTCAGCTAGGTATCTCAATCATGTCTGATTCTATTTTAACTTTTTTACTTTCACGCTAGGCATTTTTATAAATTCTTTTATGTGTATTACAAATTCCAGTATCAGAATATATTAGCTCATTACAGATAAGACATATTGTTCTAGAAAGGACATTAATATATCTAGTACATCTTAATTCACTCATGCATTCTTCGAACCATCTTTCTTAATGTATTGGCAGATAAAATGACCTATACAAGGTAATTTTGATACTAATAATCTCAAAACTTCATCTTCACTTTTATTATAGATATTCAAAAAATATATGCCAGTCTGTGAAGCATCTTAATGGCAGAGCATAAGTTATATCATCTTTATTTTTTTTTCGTGTCTCTCTAGCCAGTTTTTCTTATAAACAGGTTTGGCAAGATCCGTACAAAAGTCAGTTTGAGAATATGTCAGCTTATTATAGAATACACACTTTTTTTTAAGCAGTAACTTATAATGTCTAACATATCTAGCCTAATGCAAGCATCTTTTTTCGCAAATAGACCTATCTTTTTTAATATATTGGCAAAACCAAGATGGTAAATTAGAAGCGATCTCTTTAGAGTCCTCTGAATCAGCTGTATTTCCACCAAGATTCATAGTACTTCTTTTTGGAAAAGTTATTAAGATTAATATACATCAAACTTCCCTTCATTTTTTATTATAGATAGATCTGATAAATATTCAAAAATATGATACGTCTTCCGAAGAAATGGGAATTATTTTTTATTTTAAAGATTTGATTTTCTTAATGTACATATACCAAAAAAATTCTACTAATCTACTTATCATTGACATGGTTACCAAAATAGCTACCTCAAAGACCCGAAAACCTAAAGCTAATAATTTTGTATTAGTCTTAGAGCAGTTTCTAGAAAAGCATAATTTGTCAGCTGACTCCACCCTAGAACAATTAAGCAAACATGCTCCTGAACTTGATGCTTTGCTTTCTGATGATTGGATGGTCCGCAGGTATGTTAAAGTTATCCTTGCCAATGGTACTAATAATAGATGTTCATTTAGTAAAGAGAAGATAGACACTTTCATGCTGAATAAAAGAAAGAAAAACCTCACCATTGAGGGAAGGGCGGAATACTGTACTAAGATCGGTGATTTTATAGACATTATCACTAATCATTAGGCAGTGAATCTGAAAAATAAAGATGAAAAAGAAATCGTTGCCAATGTCTCGCGTCAGTCAACATTCTGTGTAAAGTTAGCAGAAGGTGGTGTAAGTCCTGCAATTATTGAAGAATTTGCCAAAGACAAGAATCTTATCCTAAATTCTAATAAAATTCAGAAAGAATGAACTAAAAAGCGAATGGCTAATCCAGACAGAATTCCCATACATTTCTCCTTAGCAAATGTGAGTAAAAGGATTCAGAACATAGATATTTCCAAAATTCCTACTAGAGAGAATCTCGCAGATGTGATAGTGATGTTGAGTATGAGATCTGCAGAAGTAAGTTCTCTTCAGATCAATATCTATAAACCAGACTTTTTGAACATTCTATCATGATATAAAGAGGGCTATTCTTGGTACTGTACTGGCTATTTAAAGAACAGAGGAGAAAAGAAGAAAAATCTTGATCCTCGACTATTTCTTTCTATGGAAAAGAATCCAGAATGTGCAAAAGAATTGCTTACCTGGATTCAAGATGCAATTAAGGCTAAAAAGTTATCTAACCTTGTCTTTACTAAAAGTAAAACATGTAATACTTTGCTATTTAATGAATTCTTAAAGCAAGAGCTTTATAGAACTATACCTAAAAAATTAAGAGATTATGGAAATAAACACGCTTCTAGAATTCATGGTGGTAAGAATCCAACTCCCTAGCATCTTAAACTGCTTTTGAGAATCGCATTAAGACAAGAATCTGACCACCTTGATGTAAGTGATAATTATACTATAGGTGATACAGAATCAGAAAATTCTGACCCTGAAGATGAGCACAACTCAGATCTGAAATCAGAGTCTACAGAAAATAATAAAATATCTGATATTATCAATATGTATAGCTACTAGCAATGCGCCTTCGGCAGCTACTGATCTTGATTTACCATTTAATCCAAAGAAGGGATCATGTGCATCTATCATTCAAAAATTAATCAAGTATATTAAAATAGATATAATGTATCGCAAGCATAGTTCTGAGCTTTGTATTTATTTTTGCATGTATTAATAAAAAATTTTCTTAGCAAAAGTGATCAGTGTTACAAATTTTAATGCATGTGATTTCTTTATTTTGAATACTCATATGCAGTATATTAGTTATATATAGATCATGTCATCAGAACTTGAATTATTGAAATAGCATATCACTGAACTTAAAGCTAAGAACAACAAACTTGAGGCTGAGAATGCAAAGCTTAGGAAGAAGAATACTGAGATCTCTGATCTTAGAATCAAGCTCTTAGTGTTTGATTCTAAAATAGCTAAACTTAAGCATAGGAATGCTGAATTTCTAAGAGCGAATAAGGAATATAACAAGAGGCATGATGCTGAAAATGCCAAACTCAGGGCTAGAATCGAAGAGATGGAATCTGAGTTAGGATATAGAATCATGAAAGTAGAATAGAAGCAGATTCTGCAAAGCACCTTAATGGCAAATGATAATTCTTCTAATAATAGTTCACCTAGCTTCAATTCAGTTGCAGTATCAGAGGCGATAACAGTACCTACCAACTCTATGAAGCGCCTTAACAGCAAATCATTGGAAGAGAAAGATATGAATAGTTTCTTACTTGAGATTCATAAGAAAATCGTTAGTAGTGAAATAAAGCAATACAATAAGGAGAAGAAATTTCTATATGAGTCAGCTAAAAATCAAGTCTATTTGAAATTATCACGTGATAAAAAAACTATTACCAATGGTAACGATTAAGATTTGAAATTATCACTTAAAATAGGTGATAATATCTCTGCCTCATCATCCATTGAGGATAACTTATCATGCAACACAAAAATGATCACTTGTACTGATAATGAGAATGCTCCATCTGATGAAATTTCTAGGCCAATTGCTATACAACTACTTGATAGAAATCAAGTCACTGAGTAAACTTTGAAGCATGAACTTTCTAGGCCTATTTCTTCAGTGGCATAAGTTAAACTACATGATGAGTCTATCTTAAACAACACAATTGAGGGCTCTATACAGAGATTAGCTTATTGGATTGATAAGGCTATGAGAATAGGTTTAAAAGAAATCTTATACTTGTATCATTATTCCCTCAAGTTCGAAGAAAAAGTAAAAAATATTACAGTTGATGGCAAGACTAAAGATAAGACAGCAAGGTCGATGATATACAAAGATATGTTACAGTATTTACCTAATGTTACTCTGGGTAATTTGCGAATCTGAACACATAGAGCTAAAAATATTCTTATGCTGTTTGGAAAAAAAGGGGTTGGGATAGATAGAATTAAATTAGTCACTTTTAACGCAAGTGATATTTCTAGATTAACCAATACCCAAATTCAAAATATTATAGATTATGTGAATGATCAGGTTCATAAAACCGTTACTATTGATAACGATCAGAGTCATATGTCCTCAAAAACTGATACTATTGGTAACGATCTTACATCAGTCACACCTCAAGCAAGTGTATCACTTGCATCAATTCTTAGAATTAATCTAATTTATGACCGATCCTATTTTTGCAATAAGACACTGGACTAATATTCTAACTTATATAGAGAATATAGTAGTGAAAACTTTGATTATTATGGTATTACTGATAAGACATTATGCCTATTATGCAAGTTAGGTCATGATGATAAGGAAAGTATAAAAGGTAGATATAAAACTGGATTCTATTTTATTAAGTGTGAATAGTGTGAAATTGAGATAACTGCATAGTTTCATTATTTTACAATACTGTATATTTGCATTTCTTTTGAGAAACTATTTTTTTACAGGGCTAATATATGTCGACTATACTTAATATAATTTAAATTGATTTTTAATCATATATAAAAAGACAATATGATCAAGTCTGATAAAGTATTAACCCCAAATATCTAGATTGGCATACCAAATTAAGTGGGTTACCAAGCGTTTTGACAGACAAAATTTGCTACAAATTATATAAAACATATAAGAAAGAAACTGGAAATGAGCCCTGACAATTACCAAAAGCTGTGATAAATATGTTAGCAGAACCTCAAGCCTCTGATATCAAGCCTATCACCTTCAAAGCCAAACCCAATTCAGAATTAATTATCAAATCTGTCTTAGAGCACTTTTCATACTTGAAATTCAGAAATAGTTTCAGAGGGATTGACAATTATGATTTTATATCACCTCAGCCATGGAGCTCACCATGCCCTATTTGTAATGGAAAACATGGGAATTATGGATTATATGGCTCATGATACTGTGAAAATGGGAATTAGCTCCCTTATGATCCTGAATTAGCAAAATTGTATTCCCAAAATAAGTTGGAATATTGTCTTACCTGCAACACTTTAAGCAATAAACTCAAGTTCACAATCGTAGTCACATGATAGCATTGTTGCATCATAGCAAATAGCAGATCAATAGTAAAGATATTATTCCGCAGTATGAACAAAAATATGTATTTTTTTATTTACAATCAATAAAGCTAAGTAAGACACATTAAACACAATATATTTATATGTCAATATCTAGTATGTGTTGAGAAGTGTTTGTATGCTAATATTTTTTGATCAGTTTTTCATCTAGATTCAGACCTGAAAAATTTTGATAAATGCGCAATATCATTAGGATAGATTACCATGTATTACGGGAATAAGTCATTGTATCATATAATTTATTCTTGAAGTTTCTCGCATATACTCAAGCTTTTGCATGTATTAATAATTAGAAAGACCCCTCGTTGATCCAGAGACATGATCCCAATGTTTATTATAATTTTAAGGAGTATCCATTGATCTGATTTTCGTGATGAATCATAATAACGTAATTTTTCCCAAGATTTATTCCAAAATCGATCCTTAAACCCACTACAATTATATAAAAAGGTGAGGCCTTATTTAATGAATCCTTTTATCTGTCTTGTGCAAGTAAAGCAAAAAGAAATCAAAAGAAATTTCAAATTTACCACTATTACATCAACCAATATCAACAATCAATCAAACGAATATATTCTGTAAAGTAATAACAAAGTTAGTTTGTTTGATTTCTTGACTTGATTTTAGAAAATCGTTATCACAATGTTAATTATTTTTTTCTGGCTCTATAGATGCTCAAAGATAAAGCAGACATATTACCTTTCTTATTTCTTTCCGCACATTTGATATTCACTGAGAAAATCGTAACCATTGTCATATGTTAATCAATGCAGTATTAATTTCTGTCTCCAAATTTTCGCCATATGCTGAGATACAGTGCGCAGTATATCAAATAAAATTTTTCAGTAATAGGTGTCAAATTATTAACGTTTGGCGCAGTATCGAACTGATGATAAAAAAATCAAAATTTCTTTATTACAATATATTAAGCTATAAATATGAGGCGGTGCAGAATATTATAAAAATGAAGTGTACGCGTAATTGTGAAATCAGATACCTCATTTTTTTTTATCTCATTGCTAATCTTCAAGATTCTTTATATAGTTTTGAAATTATTTCATTTCTGGGAAATTCACTTATCTTTCTATATAATTTATATGGGTGGAAGTGAAGATAGATGAAAATTATGTAGATATGTGTGAGAAAATTTATTTCGAAAATCTAGTATAGAAAAAGAGTATAGGGAGAAGAATATTAGAAATGTTAACAATAGAAACAAATTAGTTATAGATATTTTTCGTAAATATGAGAGAGCAAAGAAATAACTTGATGCTAAGACTCGCATTAAATGGCTTAAGATCTGCGTACTTCCTCCCTCTTTGATAGCATCATATATTTCATCATCTAAAAATTATTAATAAAGTTTCGCCTATTGAAAATTTTTCTTGGCAAAAGTGATCAGCGTAATAATTTGTCATGCGCATATTCAAAGATTAATATCATGTGACTTGATCTCTGACATACTTGTGCGACAATTGATTCTCATATATCAATATAGTATACCCTATTTTTTTTAAGTGATTAATTGATATCGATATCAGTAAAAAAAATTTAAGCTAGCTTTTTTGATTTTTGATTTTTCAAAATGTCTGAAGAATATTATCGCAGTTATACGTGTAAGTTCTAATTGCATAGTGATCCCAATATTCTCTTTTTGCCACTTATTAACCAACCATCTCTTTAGCCATTTCCTCTTACATAAGAAATCGTAATAAGAATTATTTATTTCATGAGTTCGTAGATCTTTACCAAGAAATGATTATAGAATCTCCACCAAATACTGATAACTGGAATAGTTTGGAAACAGCATGAGAAACAAGATTCTTAAGAAGAATAGAAGAGATTATTTCCGAAAAATACAATGATATATATGCAAAGGTTCTGTATTCTTTTTTCATTAAACATATAAATAAATAAAAGGGAGTTCTTGGTCAGTAGTTGGTTGATCAAGGGTATTCAGTGGTCGGCTGGCCCAAGTAATGGTAGTTGCATTCCTGATCAGTGGTCAGTTGACTTTGGAGTATTTAGTGGTCGGTTAGGCACTATTATTGCGTTTTCATGAGCTTCGCTATGATTGATATTCATGAAAGCATTTTTATTAATTAATTATTTTTTCCCATAATAGGTGAAATCAGAAACTTCAAATAAGTCTTTAATGGATTATTGGTAAAATATTATCATTGGAAAAGGACAGGTAAGTCAAGATTAATTACATTTTTGCTTGTTCTATTACTGGTATATTTATTGTTTCATTTATTATATTATGATAAACAGAAATCTGTAATCAATAATCACATATCTGGTAGCCTAAAAATATTGGACGTAAGTGCTAACCATAATATAAATAAAATCGTTTTAGAAATTTCAAATCTTTACGAGGATCAAGAAATTCCAAAGTTAGATACAGACGCTTTGCTGTCAAAAAAACGTTCGCGTATTCAGCAAGAAGAGTCAGCTAAAGAAAATATCTTTCAGGAAAATCTGTTAAATTCGGTGGCAAAAGCATCCAATACCTTTAGCAAGGTCACCTTCCCTACATATTATGACAAACTTAAATCTTTATGGCATGTCAATGATCCTGAAGCGAATTATTATGTGATCAATTTGGGAATAATGAGATGTTAAATAAGACACATGATCTTTTAAGTATTGATGAATCAACATCATTGTCTGAAAGATTGACTTTAGATGACGAGAATGATCATATAAGTACAAAAGCGTATGAATATTTGATGTTGTTTGATCAAATTATAGAATATCCATTAGAGGAAGAAGCTACTAAAACAGATTTGATTAATCTTGAGAATAACGATATTAAGAAAGACAAAGTTATTTGTGAATTGGAAAAAACAATACATGATCTGAGTAAAGTAGCCACAAAATTTCGATATTTATCAAACACTCTTCCCCTTCCAATACTAAAGTACGATCAATCTCAATATCCAGATATACATATTATTAAAAGTATTTCAAGTCATATAGACAGTATTATTAAATTAGAAGGAATTTTAGAAAATACTTCAGAACGATCTTGGACAGCACATGTTTTAGCCTACTTTTTTTTCATTACTTTTAATTTCCTGGATTTTATACAATACTTCTTGTGTGAACGAACCATATCTATAAAGTCGGATTTGCAAGACACTGATTATAAAGCAGATAGAGTCACAGAATTCTTCAAATGGCTAAACCAAATCCCAATATTTTTACTTGAAGTCTCCGGAGATTCTAATAATCTGGATCCTGATAAATGTAACACAGACAGACAAAAATTAATGAAGGAAGGTGTCTTTGCTCTCAACAAGTTTATGACAAGAACAAGTTTGCCAACATAGGATGTATGTCAATCTTTGGGAATTTTTCTGGCTTAGGGATTTGGTAAGCTATTCTCAGAATAGTTTGAAATGTGAAATATTTATCTAAACATTTAAAATAACTATTTATTATAGGTGATAATCTTAAGATCGATCAAATGGTTTATATTGGTCCCAGTTTATACCTATATTTTCCATTTACAGCTCTGAACCTTATAATCCCAACTTCACCTGCTAACCTGAAACATACACTAAGACTCATCCGGACACTTCTATATTTGAGATACAATGTTGTTAAGAAAATTGAATTATTCAAAAAATTTTAAAAGCAGGAACAGAAACGTATTATAACACCCAGAACTAAGTATGCCACTGGTCTTACACCAGGGCGGCCTAGAGTTGTGACATTTGCACAATTCTTACTGAAAGTATCAAATGAAGTGACATTTAATAGTCAATAGAAAGGAAAGGGAAGAGAAAGAGGCCAAGGAAGAGATTGAGGAAGAGGCTGTGCTTCAGATTCTGTATGAATTTTTTTTGTAATCAGATATATTTGCAATTTTATGTCATTGGATATTATGTGATAGTAAAAATAAGTAATTTTTATGTAACTTATCATATCTTATTTATTACATAAGAACAGTTGATTCATCAAAATAATAAAATTATATGCAAAGACAATAGTTTTTCTTTGAAAAAAAGGGCCCAGAAAATTTATGATTTATTCAGTGAGTTAGGATCAAATGAATTCAGCGGTAATATAAACTAGTATTTTTCAGGATAATATAGATTATGTTTTATGTTTACGGTCAGATTACATGAGTAATATTTTAACAACTTTGGATTTATTGCGTTGCAAGTCATATGACATTATGATCATCTTATGAAGTTTTTTGTATTTGTATTCCGCATACATAAATATCAATAAAGTTTCGCCCATAGTTTGGGTATTTATTTTTACATATACGCAGGTGATGAGTGTATATAGTGTATTGAAATAAATAGTAAATTTCGATCGTTGCTGGTCACTGTGCCAAATTTTACTCAAGTGTGAACATATGTTCACAGCTACCGAAGTTTTTTCAGATTTCAAATAAGCTAAATTTACTCATGTGTGATCGTTTGTTCACACTTGCCAAAGTTTTTCCATTTTAATATTTTCTAGATATGTGTGGTTATCATTCCACAGTAAAAATAACCAATGTATGCTATATGCAAGTGATGTGACATTACTTTATTGTAGGACTTGATGGAAAAATAAAAATGTATTGCATTGTACAATCATGTATTACAGACTAGTCCGAACTTGCTTATCAAATAAATAAAACTGTCTTGTGATTTGAGTTATGAGAAGGTCTAATCCCAAAACACACATTTCAGAAAAACCATTACCAATGGAAGATTTTAGAAAAACTGTTACCAATGGTAACAATCAGAAGATTCAGATAATTTGCGTTTTTTTTCTTATAAAAATGGAACATCTCAGCATTATGATAGTTTCTGAAGAGTGTCGTAAAACTGTCAGGAAGCTAGGGTGATTTCTATGATATGATATATGTCATACATCTCTGATTAATGAATCTGAGAATAATTAAGCCGTTATATTATCTCAGATCTAATTTAACCAAATTATGACATCGGAAGATTGATCCAAACTGATTTAGATGCATGTGAATATGTTTGTAATCAAATAAAAATGAATTCAATATTTTATTATAATATATTTATTACAAACTGCTATAATGATAAATATTCGCTAAAAAATACTAGAGGTCTTATTTATTGCGCATAATCAAATATAATCATCAAATATGTTCAGATTAATGGTTAAGATCATTTTAAATAATATTTATAACTAAAGCTGTACCTAAACCTATTAATCTTCGTCCTGGATATGATATGAAACATGTTGTTAACTATTATCATGGTCATATAAACGAACAGTTTAAAAAGTAGTTGAAATAAAAAAATAATATGATTATTTGTCTATCATTAGACCCTATGAAACACCTCAGTAATGGGCTAATTATGTAAGAGGTTCTCTGCAAGAATTACTTTCTAAGTTATATCATATATATAGCCTTTTCGCTTCATTCGGGCAAGTAGAATCCAAAACATACTGTATTAATGGTTAGTTATATAAAGACTACTTTGGATATTGTAGACCTAGTATTCATAAAAGTCAGATGACTATCTGTTTCAAATGCTGAAAATTGGTGAAGATTACTGAAGTAAAGCCTAGAAAAGTATATTATGATAGATGACACAGATAGGTCTATTAAGTTGAGTCTGAAGATTTGATAAAGAATCATTGGGATTGCTCTTACTTCAAGGCTAAGATCGCAACTATAACAAAAAATACTATACCTAGTGTTAAGCAAAAAATGTTTTCACTAACTTCTTATTAATCCTCAAATTGCAAAAGCAATATAAGCAGATTATTTATCTCGTTTCTATATACAAAACAAAATAACTTACTAGGTTCCTTTGGGACCCTATCATCTATAAACCATCTTAATCAGCCAAAAGACACTGAGTAAAGTAGCCACAAAATTTCGATATTTATCAAACACTCTTCCCCTTCCAATACTAAAGTACGATCAATCTCA
>CAJVPQ010002344.1:0-14168 GCA_910591825.1 Funneliformis caledonium
CTTAACCGCAGTAAACCGCAGTTAGAAATTTTGAGTAGAGACTTGATAACGTGATCACCCTGAGTTGAAGAATTCCATGGTGATAACATGAAAAAGTATCTGCAAATATTATTGATGAGGCAATTGATGAAGCATTGACTGCTAGGTATAATTATTATTTTTTGATTTTTTTTGTTTAAAATTTTTATTTATTTTTTGTTTTTTTTTGATTTTTTAATTAATTTAGGGATAAGATAATTAATCATAATATAGGATCAAACACAAAATAACGAGATCCATTTTATCATTTCGATCTTAAAAAGATTTACAACAAACAATAACAATTCAGTCACAAAATTTTTCAAAATCCATGTGAAACCGTTTTTATGTCACCTTTCTTCATAATCTATCAATGCTTTTTATATATCGTCATAAGCCTGTTGTCACTCTAGATCATAATAAACATGATTTGTGTCTCTTCATTTTGAAAAAAAAAGACGTAATAATAAGTAGCCTATTTTTCACAAGATAACATCTGATTGTAAAATTACTTATTTTCGCCAAACAAATGAGTGGAAATTTGCATGAGTCTATGAGATAAAAAAATAACTCTGCAAAACACAAGTGGATGATATTCATGCAGTCTCTATTGATCTTGAGGTTAGAATATCATTCACATGATACTCTTTAACAAAAGATGTAGGTAAGATTAGTGAACATAACATTGGACATATTGTTCATCTTTGCATCTACATGGACAAATTAATATCACAAAAAAGCAAATTTAATAGGTTAACTGCCAAACGCAAAAAAAATAAGGCTAAAAGACTTAATAAAGCAGTGGCATGTATGAGGCAAAAAATTTTTCATTTATAAAATGAAATACATAAAAAAGCAGTTTCATTTTTCACTCGTGAATTTGATGTTATCATTATTTCACTATTTGAAGTGTCAAATATGACAAATAGAAAAACAAGAAAAATTATACAAAAAACAGTTCGGCAAATGCTTAGTTGGGCACATTATCAATTTCGCCAACATCTAGTAGTTAAAGCAGAAGAATTGGAAATTCATATCATTATTCAAAATAAAGCTTATACCTCTAAAACTTGTAGCTGGTGTGGAAAAATTCAAAAAATTGGAGGGTTTGAGGTATATGATTGCTAAAATTTTAGAACTGTAATGGATCGAGATAAAAATAGCGCTTAGGAAATCTTTCTCCAGACTTTGCTTGATGGAATCTTGATACTTTCTAGAGATCATGTAGGAAACAATAGTAATACTTAGTATTACTTATTATTGATGTATTACAATCCATTCAGATATAGAACTTTATCTGGGTATATGATAAGATCTGATATATAAAATAAGTGTTTTTTTTTATTTTATTCTGTAATTGAGCCAATTTTTTAAAAATAAAAAAATAAAATATGCCAAAATATTTTTTATTGAAAAATATGATGAAGAAATAAATATTAATATACTGTATTGTTAAGATAGTTTATTATTATAGAAGCTTATATAATTGTTATATTCTAATAGTAAAAGATATAATAAAATGTAAATTATGTATATAATAAATTATTAAATTATTTTTGCTTAATAAATAATCATTTTTTAACAAAATAATGAATCATATATTTTATTCAATAATAAATCTTCTAAAATGAAAAAAAAAAATTGAAAAATATTTTTCTTCATACTTTTTCTTTAAAACACTATACTAAATACTACAAAATTCATATTAAGTTGAGTATTTTGTTTTATTTTTCTTTGAAAATATTATGAAAATTCAAAGATATATATTATATAAATAAATCAGGTCAATAAAATTCATCAAATTTTAATTGTATATCTCAGTTTAAAATAAGGGTCTATACATTCATTTTAAATTAAAGATATCTAATAACTATTCCTTTATATTAAGTGAATTAAAATATTTATCATATTATATTACACCCATTTTTATTATTTATATAGACTTTTTTTGAGTGGTAAAATCTTATTTATCACATATATCTATTTATCATAGTTATAGTTAGGATTAGTTAGGATTAAAGTTTAGCATATTATTAGAAGAAGATATTAGTATTCTTCAGTATGAAATAAAAATATTCATTAATAAAAATTTATTAAAAAATAATACAATCTACTAATTACTTATTAAATCTAGAGTATAAATATAATAAAAGGAGATGGATAGACAGATATATATATTACTATAGTACTAAAATATATATATTCTTTCAGATTAATTAATAAATTTCATTAATCAAATATAAAATTTATATTAATTGAATAAAAATAAAAGTTATAAACAAAAAAAATTTTTTTAAAAATTAATTTTTTAAATTTTTAATCTTAAAAAATGATAAAAAATAATAACCAAAAAATAAATTAAATAATAATTAGATGATACTTAATTTTTATAGTTTACTAATAGATTCTTAAAGGAGATAAAGAAAAATTTGAAAGTTTTGTGAAGAGAATGAAAATAGAAATAGATTAAATAAGCTAATAAAGAAGTTAAGAAAGTTAAAAAGTCAGATAAGATATAAGAAAAATGAGAAAAAAAGGATAATTCTAGAAGAAAATAAAGAAAATTGAAAGAGAAGAAAGTTAAATTGAAAAAAAAAAAAGTAATTAGAGAATAATAAAAATAAGTAAAAAAATGTTAAGCTAGTTCAATAGAGAAGATAATGAATAAATTGTATAAAAAAAATTATTTTTTATTTGTTTTATTTTGTTTATTTATTTGACATATTGTTTATAACTTTAATTTTTTTTTTTTACACAATTATTAACATTATTTTTGATATTATTGATATATTTGTTACTTTATTAAAATATTTTTATACAAATTAAAGAAGAGAAGTAGAAGATAAAATTCTCTATAATGCATTTTAATAATTTGCTTGTTTAAACAAATTTTCAATATTTATTTTTATATTTTTTAAATATTATTTTTTTTATTATCTCTAATAATTAGTATTTGACTTTTATTTTAAAGAAAAGTCTAATTAGAATATAAAATAAGTTTATAAAATTGGTAAAAGAAAAGAAAGTGGATGCATTATCATCAGCTATTTATTATGATTATCTTAAAAGAAATCAAGAAAAAGTAAATATAATATATTATTAATCACTAGAGTATGTTAAATGTCTTATAATTTAGTTTTATAATATTTTTGTTTAATTTCATTAATATAAAACCAGTTCCAAAAAAATATTATAATATTATATTAAAACTATGTAAAAATGTCAAAAACTTATTTTAATGGAAATGCTAGAACTAAAGCTTTTAATAATTATTTTACTAATGATTTATTATTATATTATTGTTTATTTTAGATTAATCTTAAGAAAATTATTTATGAATTTAAAAAAAAAATTAGTAAATAAATAAATAAGTTTTTGTTTTTTATTTTTTAAAAAATCTGTATATATTCATAACTTAATTATTAGTCAATTTATAAAAGTAATTTTTAACATAAATAATATTATTATCCAGGTTTTATTATATCTATTGCTGGATTTTAAATAATAATTTCTGGTGCTATTTACTTAAAAACTAGTAATAGACTTATTAATACTTTATATTTCTTTGATGCTATCTATAAATACTCATAACGTAAATTTATTACATAATTTTAAAGAGAGGATTTAATAATTTTAAAAAATATTATGATAAAATTACCTCATTTTAATAAGTTTTAATTTTTATTTTGATGAATCTATTTATTATACAATAGTTTTTTCCTAAAATACAATGAAATTAATAATAAAAATCAGAAAATAATATATATCAAACTAATAATAAAATGCTAGATTAAGCAAATATTTATTTATTAAAAATACAAACTGATATAGATGATTCACAACTTATTATAGTTTAAATTTTTACTTAAATATAATTTTTGAAGTATATCAAATTTGTATAAATCAAGATTATACATCAAAATTTATTACTACAAATCATGTGAAAAATTGGAAGATGGTAATTATAAAATATATAAATAATAATATACTTTAAGAAAGATCAGATAATAATATATTTAATAATATTCAAATTGTAATTCAACTTTATATAATAAAGATATTGTATTTAGTAACTTAAGAATGTGTAATATAATGGTTATAAAATCTGATAAAAAAGGAATATTGATTGATTTTGAATAGACTAAAAAAGAAAATATATACTATTATCTATCATTCATAAATTATATATAAATAGATTAGTTAGCAAATAAAATAGATGATTAATTTTTAAAAAAAAAATATAATTTAATTAATTACAAAGAATTAAATATGAAGATCTAAATATTAAGCCTACTTTAGTTTTATAAACATTTTACAATTAGTTTAATTAATTATAATTTATTAAAAATTTTAAATGTTGTCACCAGGTTCGTTTTCGTTTATCTTAACGTTTAAGTTGAAAGGTTGTGGCAGCTGATTCTACACGTTGGAGTTTCCGACCTTAGGATTTTCTCTAAGTTCTACAGGTATCCGTTATACTTAAATCAATTCGGCAATTTATCACGTCTTAGAATTTAAGATATGTTAGTCGAACTCGTAATAACGAACTCAATAGCAAGTTAGTGTAGGGTATCACAACAATCCTAGATGAGGGACAATATTGAAGGGAAAAGTAGTTTGTATAGATTTAAATTGATTCCTTTATTTATAACTTGAAACTCGTATAAAACTTATAAATGTGTTTATAAACTTACAATTAAGTTAATTTACAACTTAAGCAAAAAGCTATTCTATTTATACAAAATGAATTTTCTACGGCTAACTACTTGCTATGCTATAAATTAACTAAATATAGATATATATTTCAATAAAAATATACTTAAATATAATAAAATAATAAATATAATGTTAACTATAAAATAAATTACAGATGTTAAAAAAATTATAGATGAATAGGATAAACAGACTGCATAGGAAATACAAAGAAACAGGCGTAATAGAGGAAACTGAAATTACTGCTGATCACTGTTTGACACAGCAGTGACATCATCTAATGTAAGATCATTATTGATTGACATATCCCACATGATATTTGGAGTTGCAATTTCTTCCATTAACAATGTGTAATACTTACATAAAAAAATTAATGTTTAATAAATAAAAATAAAAAACAAATGTGCATTAATTTAATTTTTAAAATAATAAATAAAATTTTAAATAGAAATAAATAAAGTTTAAATAGAAATAAATATAAATATGATTTTTTAAATAATAAACAAATTTGTGTTATTTATTTATAGTATAAAAAAATATTTAATATTTTTTTTTTTTTTAAAAAAAATTTTAAGAATATAATTAATAAAATTTAAGAATTGTAATTAATAATAAATATTGTTGATTTTTTTAAAAATTGTTACTTTTAAATTGTGAATCTGAAATTATAAATTGTAGCTTCAAAAGTTTATTAAACTAAAATGTGATTCTCTAAATAGTAGCTTGAAAAAATGACATTTTACATTTACGTTTAAAAAAATGTCTCACAAATCAATACTTCAAAATGAAAATCCAGAGAAAATAAAACTATTAAATATCGTGAAATATGTCTTATAAAAATTTGAGAGAATAAATGCATAAAAAGGTCATCTAAAACTCTAGAACAACGTGAGGTATAGCTGAATAGACAATGAGAATAAAAACATAATAAAAAATAAGATGCATTTTAAAAAATACTGATAAGTATCTTAATCGTTATTAAAATGAAATATATATTCAATTTATTGATAAAGGTTACCTTCTAAAATCAGATCAAAAACTCCTATAAGAGTTTTACTTGAATATTAATAACTTCAAGAATAACTATTATCCTATATATAAAAAATGATTTCTATCTATTAAACATATATAAGATAAGTATTATTACTGCTATTATAATAATAGTATACTAGTGAAAAGATTTTCTGTGAAAAATAACATGAACCCTGATGAAGTTTCAGAGGATTTATAAGGTTTTATTAAGATTGAAAAGATGTTGATTGCTTAAATATTTCTAATTGTTTCAGAATATTATCTTTGTAATGGTTAGTATGTGTATCATGATAAACTTATAAACTTTTCATAAGATGTGTTAGAGTTCATTACTCATCTCTCTTGAAATCCATCATCACTTAATATTCTTATTATGTGATATAGATCTTTACATAGTGTAGCATTTAGAGATTTTATTATTTAGTGTTCAAATGTCTCTTATGTACTTTACTGGTTAAAATATAATAATCAATATTATACTAATATCATCATTGATAATAAAGTATTGCAATTGTTATCTAAAAATAATTCAATTGATAATCATTTACCACAAATTGAAGATATAGAAGAAGACTTTGAAAATGATGATGAAGATCATAAAGATTTCATAAATTGTGAATTTGTTATGAAAAATATGCTATTACTAAAATTTTATTAGAATGTAAAATAATTATAATACTCCTATTATGTAGTTGAATATAGATAAGAGTTTTATCAATAAGTTTCAAACCCCTAGATACATTGCTCACATATTTTTGACTTTGTATCTAACAGGTGTTACTGATCTTTATTCAAATAACATTAGAGATATTAATCCTACAGATTATTTTTCACATTTGCTAAAATACAAAAACAGAAGATTTAAACATTATTCTTATTAGTGTTATTTTATACTAAATTTGCAGATGCGATAGAGAGTACTTAAGAAAGAGAAAATCTATATAAAGTAGAAGTTAAATGGTGAGCAATATATAGTTATAAAAGTATAAAAGATAGTTGAGAATAATAGACATATGGCAGAAAAAATCTTATGTTTTGGTGAAGATTTGTCAGTTTTGGAGCAAATGATGATCTGAATTAACAGACATGATTAGATAGTAAAGTCAGAGAATGATATTTTTTATATTCTATGTAGCTAATATGCTTTGGCCAAAACTACATAATCTAATGCCGTATGGTGAAACTCCAAATCAATTAACAGAATAGGGTAAAGATAAATACAGGCGTTAAGATCTAATTGATAATCTATATATTGCAACTTAGTTTTTTAAAAGAAGATTTAAATTATGCAATTATTCATAAAAAAAGGTATTAGTTCTAAAATAGAATCTTAAAAATTATTAGTACAGATTCAAATGGTAATATTATAGCAGTACTCATGTATATAGCATTGAAAAAGAAAAGATGCATTATCAATCGATTGAAAAAGTATGAAAAATGATGAAGGAATGATTAATAATGTGATACAGTACCTAGATTATTTAATTATTATGATTAACCTTAGTCTTGACATACCCTTTTCTGAGCATCATTCCTATCAGAAACATCCTAAAGAGATGCATAAAATCTACAAAATTATATAAATTTGTTTAATAAACTGCAAAGGTATATATGATGCAGCCTATTATATTATCTTCATATAGATCGCATAGATATCAATTCTGTAGATTCAGCTATCTGAAAGAGATCACAGAGAATATATACTTACTTGATAATAATGGAAAACTAGAACTGGTGATAGTTAAAAACAATCCTTTGATTAATCTACATGATCAAATACAACTCTAGGGTTAGCATACAAATGTCAATTTAAAACTAATTCTAAGCATAAATATAGCCTTATAATATATATCTAAGTATATAAGTAAGTTTGAAAAATGTTCAATATCTTTCTTAGAATTATTGAATAAAATTCTAAACAGAAGTAATTCTAGTGATTCAGATTTATTATTATTTTAAAGTCTATTACTCTAAACTATTACAAAATAAAATATATCTGTTCAGAAGACTTACCATCTATTTCTGAGTATTCCCTTATTTCATTCTAGTTGTTAATTTATAACTTTAAATCTTAAAAAAAGAGGCTTCTTGATGGATTTGTAAAACTGAAAACATAAGAGATAAATCCTTTTCTGCAAATGATGAGGTTAGCTGAACTGGATAGTTACAGCTGCAAAAATATTAGAATTGACCCATTAAACTTAAACATCTTTTACTATTTTAAGTTTACTTAAAATACAATTTTTAAAAGAGACAATAGAAAATTTGCAAACATGAAAATATTATATATATCTGACCTCATCCTTCATCTTAAAAAAGTTCTTCTCTATGTCTTCCATTGGGATTTTAGTCAATTAATTAAGAATAATAATATTTTGTGATCAGAACTCTTTAATAAGCATTGTGAAATAATTGAAAACAAGTCTGACTTATATAGTCCTTCTATTAATAACATCAATAATGAATTGGATGATAAAGAAACAGATGATGAGTATGATGAAATCAATGATGAACAAATGTGACCTGATTAGATGATCCTATCAAAAATGAGACTAGATACAAATATGAAAGATTCTTCAGAGTTGGATTTACAAGATATTGATTGTAATTATAATTAGGCTGATAAGGATAGATGAAGTTATTCTAATATAGATTTAGAAGATTTGCCTAATTTTATACAAAAAGTACGAGAATTAGGTATTGTTAATGAAATCACTAATAATTATGCTTTAAATTATCAAACATTAAATGATAACTAGAAAAAAAGTATTTAAGTGTATTGAAACTTATTACAATACTTTAATTATAACTCCTAGGTATATTGAATCTCTCAGACTTATTGTAATGGGATTGCAAGAATAGAGAAATTGTATCTAATTAATATGATTCAAAATCAGCTTCGTAAAATTATAAGAAGCTATAATATTAATAATATACAATTGCTAATTCTTGTGATTATACCAACTGGAGTGGTAGTGTTTAATATTCATGGTATAATAATCTATTCAGTATTATCCATTCTAATATCTAACAATAATCTTAATTTAAATGGTAAATGCCTAAAAAAATTACAAAAAAAATTAAATGATATAGAATATTTAATTATTGATAAAAAAGTATGGTGAGTCATTGTATACTTACCTTAATTATTATGAGAATACATCAAGTTTTTTCTGAAAAATAAAATCAAATTTTTGATGGTGATCAGTAGTATTTTACATGAATTCAGATTAGATCTGTCAAATTTAGATCAGATTCAGATTCAGATTTAAATCAAATCTGATCCATTGGATTCAGATTTGGATTTAGATTTAGATCCTAAATTAATTATCAAATGTTAAATTGATAATCTTTTTTTGTCTTTATAAAAGCTTCTTTCTTCAAAACTGAATTAAAAAAAATAAGCTTTATTAACTTCAACCATGGATAAGTAATAATTTTTTTTTAATATTTTTTTAAATATATATATTTTTTTAATATTTTAATTTATTTAGGTTTTGTATTTAATTAATTGAGTGAGTAGTAAAGTGGGAACGGTAGGGGCAGTACGGTAGTAAAAGCAATAGAGAGCAGTAGAAGGAAATAGGAGAAAATAAAAAGCAGTGGAATAGTGGTGTAGTAGGATAGTAGGTGAAATGAAAGGAGAATTGCTATATAAAAATTGAAGATTATTTATTAATATTTACTTTTCTATATTTCAGAATCAGTTGGAATTTTAAGCATTATTTGTTTTTTCTTTTCACATATAATTCAAAGCCTTCTCTAAGACTCTACATACCAAGTGATTGATTTTAGTTTTTTAAGAAATCTTTCTTATTTAAGTTTCTAATTAGTGATTCAACAAGTTTCATTAGAGATTCATTTGCTATTAGTGACTGTTTCAGTAAGATTTTTAATTTATTTTTTTATTTATTTATTTTTTTTTTTTAATTTATTTTTATCAATTTTTTTTAATATTAATTAGTAGTTTTATAATAAGAGGTTAGTTAGAATTTTTTTTATTTAAATTTAATTAATTTCATTTTTAATTTTTTTTTGTAGCTTAAATAAATTACTAATAGCTGTAATAAGTAATTTATTGTTTATTTGTTAATTTATTTTGGTTTATTTATTTATTTATTTATTTTTAAATTATATTATTTTAGGATAATAGCAATAAATTCTTTAGTGATTATTAATGAATATATTGGTAAGTGAATTTTATTTATATTTTTTTAAATTTATTTATTTTTCTTTTAATAATAACTAGCTATTTTGTAATAAGCGATATATAAGTTAATTTTATAATTTAATTTTTCATTTAAATTTTATTTAACATAACTTTTTTGTTGTAAATTGATAAATTACTAATGTTATAATAAGTTAATTTAATGTTTATTTATTATTATTTTTTTTATTTGTTTATTTATTTATTTTTTAAGTTATATTATTTTAGAATTTGTGATAATAATTTTTTAACGAGTGGTAAATGGGTTAATTTTTTTTATTTATTTATTTATTTTTCTTTATATTTATCATTAATTGTTTTTTATAGAAATATTTGGATGATTTTGCAGTAAAGGATCAGGTTTAATTTATTAATTTTTTTTTATATTTATTTAAATTTAAATTTAATATTTAAAATTTTTTGGTAGATTATTACTTACGCTTATAGATGCTATATATATTAAATTAATATAATTTAATTTAATTTTTATTTTATTAATTTAATTTAATTTTTTTTTAAAAAAATTTATTTAATATAGTTAGCATCTGCAATAAATAGTTTAATTTATTTAATTTTAATTTTTTTAATTTATTTTTGTTTATTTTTGTTTATTTTTTCTTTTGTAACTTTTTTGATAAATAAAATTGTTATGCTAAAAAATTGACAACTGCGACAAATGATGAATTTAATTTAATTTAAATTTTTTTTTAGATTTCTTTTAATATTATTAATGGCTTCTATAGTAAGTGAATTAATTTAATATTTAATTTATTAATTATTTAATTATTTAATTATATTTTTTAATTTTTTTTTAATTTTTTTTTATAGCTTTTTTTAATAAATAAAATTATTACTATATCAAAAATTGGCAGCTACGATAAGTGAATTAATTTAATTTTAATTTTTTTATTTAATTAATTTAATTTAATCTAAATTTTTTTTTTAGATTTTTTTAATAATAATAATTAGCACTTATAACAAGTAGGTTTAATTTATTATAATTTTAATTTTTTTTTATTTATTTTTATTTAATTTTTATTTTTTTTATTTAATTTAATTTAATTTAATTTTTTAAATTTTTTTAATATTAGTAGCAATAAATGAATTTAATTTAATTTAAATAAATATTTTAATTTATTAATTAATTAATTTAATTAATTATTTTTTTAATTTTTTTAGCTTTTTTTTTATGATAAATTAAATTATTATTTACAACTTTAGCAAATTTTAGCAATTGTGCTATGATTTAATTTTAAAATTATTTAATTTTTTTTTAATCTTATTTAATTATTTTTTTTTTTTAGATTTATTTTAATAATAATTATTGGTATTTGTAACAAGTAGGTTTAATTTAATTTAATTTAATTTTTAATTTCTTTAATAATAGTTAGCATATACAGTAAGTTTAATTTAATTAATTTAAATAAATACTTTAATTGATTAATTAATTTAATTATTTTTTTTAGCTTTTTTTTCTATTTTTTTATTTTTTTTTATAAATTAAATTATTATTTATAGCTGCAGCTAAGATTGTTTGTCTAAACTTATTTTAGATTTAACAAAATATTTAAACTATAATTTCGCTAAATTTTTACTAAGATTTTAATATAGTTTCATATTTTTATAAGCTTTAATATAGTTTTACCTTTTTCAGAATTTCACAGATTTTTTAATAAGGTTTTAATATAATTTTGCTAAATTTTATCTTTTTCCATTTCGATGACTTGCAAAACCTCTAGATTTCATCTAGCAATCTTAGCTGCAATAAATATTAACAGCTGCAATAAATAGATTTTATTTAATTTAATTTGTTTTTTTATTTAATTTTTTTTAAATTTAAATTTTCTTTTTAGATTTTTTTAATAATAGTTAGTATTTACAGTAAGTGGATTTAATTTAATTAATTTGAATAAATTTTTAATTAATTTAATTAATTAATTTTTTAATTTTTTAGCTTTTTTTTAATAAATATTTAAAGTTGTAGAAAATAATTGTAGTTATAATAAGTAGGTTTAATTAAAATTAATTTTTTGTTTATTTATTTAATTTAATTTTATATAATTTATATTTTATTTTTAGTTATAGAAGTTATTAAAATTATAGATGAAGTAGAATATAGTTATCATAATGATGATAAAAGTTTTAATTTAAAGTTAAGATTGGTTTTTTACAAACTTTATCAAAGTTGACTATAATAAAAATTACAAGTAGTGAAGTTTAAAAATATTTTATAAAAAATAGTAATTATAAAAAAAACAAAAGAGCTACTTATAAATTTTGTAATAAATTTTATACTTATTTAGGAAAAAATACTTTAAATTTAATAAAATATCTAAATTAATTTCATAATACACAAATAGAAGAAAGTAAAATATTTCTAAAGAATTAAATATTGCAGATATGTTTAATAAATCTAAAGTATATATTATATATATATATATATATATATTTTTTAAGTTTATTAATAAGATTTTTTTTTTAAATTGTTTTTAATTAGTGAGTATATAGTAATAGTAAAATGAAAAAAAAACTTATAAAATGGATTGTTATTTATTAACATCCATTTATTATTATGAAAGAATCTTATGTTATTGAATTAGTTCACTTATTTTATCCTAAAGTATACATTCCTTCTGCTGATACTATTAAAAGAAATATTATAAATCTTTATGAATTAAGTTTAAAAAATATATAAATAATTTTTCAAAAACTTCCTAAAAAAATTTTTTTTACTATTGATATTTGGATTTCTCCTTAAACAAAATCATTTTTATGTTTAATAGATCATTTTATTAATATAAATTAGAAGTTACAAAATACTATAATAGATTTTATAGAAATATTTGGATCATATAATAAGGAAAATATTAAAGAAACATTTATATTATTATTAAAAAATTATTCTATTCAAAATAAGATAAATTTTATTATTTAAATTTATTTATTTAATTTAAATTAAATTAATATTATTAATTTTTAATATTTATTTTATAATAGTTAATAAGTATTACTTTAGATAATGCTAAAAATAATGATAGATTTATTTATTTATTAACTGAGTGAGCAAGTAAATAACAAATTAATTTTAAAGATAAAAATCATTTTAGATATTTTGCAGATATTCTTAATATAGCTTTACAAGAAGCAATAAAATTTTTAACTTTAGAATTAAATCAGATTTAATTTTATAAAAAATGTGATTTTATAAAAATTTTTTTTAATAATTATTTTTAATTTTTTTTTAATATATAGCTTAGAAAAATTATTATAAAAATTCATTCTTCTTCTTAACAATATGAAAAATTAAGTAATATATGTAAAAATAATTAAATTGATAATCTAAAACCAATTTTAAATATATCTAACAGATGGAATTTAATATATGATATGATTTAAAAAGTTTTAATTTTAAGAAATATAAATATTTTACTATACTTTTTTTATAATAATTTTATAATTAATTTAATTTATAATTTTATAATTTAGGCTTTAAAACTAGTTATATTATCTGATTGTGAACTTAAAAAAAATATACTTACAGATGAAGATTTGAATAATTTAAAACAAATAATAATATTTCTTAAATAAATTATTCAAAGAAGTAACAATTTTAATATTTGGATTTACTTATCCTACAATTTCTACTATAATTTCTTTATATAATCTTCTTATTAATTATAACAGAAGATACTATTGATAATATAAATACATTACCTTTAATTAAATTAGCTGCTGAAAAATGTAAAGAAAAATATTAGAATATTATAACAAAACAAATAATATATATTTATTTGCAACTATTTTAGATCTAAGATTAAAATTACAATATTTTTAAAAAAAAATGAGATGATGAATTAATAAAAATAATTCAAGAAAGGTTAGATTTTTTTGTTTTATTTTTTTATAAAATTTATAATTATATTAATAATATTTATTTTTTTTTAGTTTTTATCTAATTATAATATATATTACAAATCACTTAATGAAATAACTTCTAATATATTATATGAAAAAGTATATTTAAATATAATAATATAGAAATATAAATGAAATCCAAACATATCTTGCTTCACTTATATGTAGTAAAAAATAGATCTACTTGAATTATAGAAAATTAATAAAAGTTAATATTGTTAACTTGCAATCCTTGCGAATTACGACAGTTAGACAGGGTGTTCGAGTGGTGATTCTTTTAAGT
>CAJVPQ010002345.1:0-14166 GCA_910591825.1 Funneliformis caledonium
TAACTAAGTATACCCTTCGGTATAATACCCTAGGAAAAAAGTTCAAAATAAAAATAAATATTATTATAGATATCAAAAATTAACTGAGAATAATACTGAAGATGGATGATTCTGATGACATATTTATTTTCATTGATAATTACATTGCGAAGGATGAATACATTTGCCAGTATCGCTCTGATGAAGATATAGTTTGTGAGAATGGAAGTACGCGACCAGAAGGGTGTAGTATTCACTGAAAAGACTTCAGCGAGCTCAATGCAAATAAGATAGATATGTAAGACTGACAGCTTTTAAATATGGGTTTTGTAATTTGCATGTCCAGAAGTGTTATTCAAAGGCATATTATCAGCGGAAAAAGTTGGATAAGATGTTTCAGAATGGGCAGACTCCAGATGCATTAAAACGGGATCTTGATAAAATAAAAATATCTGATACAATAGAGTGCTGGCCTTAGAAAGTTGTCTCTAGAAAAAATGCAGGGGATACTTCTGAAGATGTTGAAAGTAGACTTTTTGATGTTTTTAGAATCTTAGAATAGCTTCTAGATAGGCGTCCTTAGTGTCCCTAGAGTCTTTAGTAAATTTCAGAGTTCTTTACTTTTTTTATTTTTTAAGCATACGTATATTATACATATACCATCCATATAGTATCTATATATTACCCATATAGCATACATAAGTAGTATAAGAAAAGTTTCAAATTTTTTTTTACAACTTATTTTTTATTAAGAATACTAGGGACACTAAGGACATAGATAGAAGAACACAATCAATAAACTTAAAAACCCAAAAATTGATATCATAGTTGTTCTTAAAAGCGTTCTTAGAAAAATTTCCCTGCATTTTTTTAGGGACAGCAAAAAAACTTAACAAAGTACTTCTAGCACCTTCTTGACGATTTTTTATAAGATAAGATGTAATATATTTTATTAATAAGGATACATAAAAAATAATTATCCTAAAGTGTATACAATAATAGATTTTGAAAATTATTCTTTGAGACGGCAAAACACTAATTTATAATGTGAACTCATATTGACTCGCAAGATTTTAAATATGCAATTGGAGATCGATTCATTAAGAGAAGAAGTTAATGAACTTAGAAACGAAAATATTAGGCTTAAAAATGCAATTAGCTATCAGAAAAATGGAAAACAAAATAAGATAGTAAGCTCTAGCGAAATGCCTTATTCTAATGCCAAACGGTTCATAATAGATTATGTTTAATTATGGCCTAAGTACATTCTTTGCAAATAAATATGTTGTGCTACTTTATATCAGGATTATCTTACTTGGTGTGATAAAAATGATGAATAAGTATTAAGTAGCAATCCTCTTGGTAAAAAATTTTCACAAATAGATATCAACTGTAAACAGGTATGAGTAGGTAGTAATAATAAAGAATGGAAATATAAATTAGATCGATCTAAAATCATAAGTAAAATATATAGCTAATTTATTCTAATACTAGAATAGCTTTATTCGCATAGATATTACTATGCCCGATATTTACTCTATATTCAATTAAGATGAAATATGATAGAAACACTTACGGAATATGAATATACTTTATAAGATGAATAAGATAAATATTATGCTTACTCATTTTGTAACAACGGTCTAACAACATCTCATAAAATTATATATTGAATCACGTGATAATAATTTGAGCTTCAGGATGTGAAAATGGCATACTTATATTGGTATAATAGTTGAGTTACAAATGATACACTTCCGGCAATCAAATGGGTTAGGCTAAGGGGCATAATAACTCAGCATTCAAATAAGCATATGGAACTGGTGAACTAATAGAACTATACTAGTTCCTTACCACTTCTATGATGCTACTATAGTGCTAACTTGGATTCTTCAGATCATGTGCCCAAAATATCGATTAGAAATTATGCCATAGTACTGATCAAATTTAGACATAGATTTATATCGAATTTACTATGCCACCTATCACCTTTTTTTTTACATGATTTTAGCATCTAGAAAGGCAATCAAATAGGCACAAAGGAAAAGCACTCTAACATAGAATCCAGCATCCAATCAGGCATAGGAGGCCAGAATCCTCAACATAAAATCAGATATCTAAACAGCTATAGAAAGCCAGTATCAATAATATAGAATTTATCATCTAAACGAATTAGAAACAAGAAGAAAGCAAACACTATTAGATTATGACATCACCATTAAATTAAAGCATTCCTAGCCACCATTAGACTATAAAATCACCACCATAATATACAAGAAACGATTAAAACAATGTTATAAATGCAAAGAAGCTACCCATAAGTAGGTTATAAAATCACCATCAGATTATGAATAGTAGGTTATGAAGTTACTACCAGATCATGTAATTAGATTATGATATTACCATTATATTATGAAGATACTAACAGACTATGAAGTTACCATTATATTATGAAGATACCAACAGACTATGAAGTTACCACTATATTATGAAGTTACCGGCAGACTATGAAGTTACCTTCATAACCTAATCTAAGTCGCATGTGACTTCATGATATAATTATATCATGAAGTCACATGCGACTTATAGGATGATCTAGACATAAATTTGAAATTTAATATTTCTAAATATGAAATGATAGACCTTCAAAACCTTTTCTAAAGCTCAAAGTAAAAAACTCCAGAGCAGATAAAATTACTATCTATGATGGGAAATTTCCTTCTTTCTTGTGATTTTTATAAAAAGTTGTTTAATATTGGTAAAATTTCTCCAAACGCTTTACTAATAATAGTATGTAAAGAAAGTTCAGAATTTCATGAAGGTTCTAATATACAATTACTGTACCGACCGAAGAATCTTATGCTTAAAGAGAATTCAGCCACAAATATATTAAAATCAAAACTTGGGTAGTTTCTTTTCATAAAAATTGTTGAGGAGCGGTTCACGACTTGAACTCATTGCATCGATTTACGTATAAAAGAGATTTCATATTTATTTTGTTTGGTTTCAGGCTGACAATAAAAGTACAGTATAAGGTAACTTACTTCATTAATTTTCCGGACGAATGTTCAAAATTTTTATATCGCATTTATTTATAAACAAAAAAAAAAATGATACATCAATATACAAGTTATGAGCATCAAAAAATATAACTAATATCATTGGTTCTCAAAATATCTTTTGCTTTCGGTTGACCTTTTAAAGCAGCCAATTTTAAATATTGAATACCCTTTTCTCGATCCTTTGCAACACCCATCCTACCATTGAAATACATTTCACCCAGATTATAAAGGGCAGTGGAATTATCATTATCAGCTGACATTTTCAAATATTTTAAAAACTTTTGATAGTCGATATGCTCATTTTCCTTATCAATTAAACAAAATGCATAACGTAATTGAGCATCAGCATTTCCACCATCTGCTGCTTCTTTAAATAATTCCTTAGCCTTTAAAAGATTCTTTTCAACGTATTTTCCTTCCAAGTAATAATAACCCTGCCAGTATTTCGCCAATATATCTCCAACCTTTGCGTGTTCCTCAAAACAATTCCACGCCTTGTTATAATCATGTTTTTTGTGAGCCACTAAACCTTCCTTGAATGGTGTTAATGGTATAACCTTTTTATCATGATCCAAAACTGATAAATTTTGTATCTCTTCATCAACGTCTATATCTTCTTCCTTCGGACGTAATCTCGGTGAATACTTTAAGACATGCTTCTCATATAACTTCTGTAACATATTGAAAATTTGCTGAATCCCCGGTCGTAATGATGGTTCTTGTTCCCAACCAAGTTTAATAATTGCGAAATACTCTTTTTTGATTTGATTTGAACTTAATCCATCGTCCAACCTTTCCCTATGACCTTTTAAAACGTGTTTTTGTATTTCAGAAATGCTCTTATCGTCATATGGCCTTTCTTGAAAGCCAAGTTCCCAAAGAAGCATTACAAAACTAAAAAAAAAATTTTAAATAAAAAAATTAAGAATCGAATCGAAATTAATGACAAAAAAAAAAAAGGTCAATTTACTAACCTGAAAATGTCACATTGAATGGTATAACTAGTTGTTTTATTATTATATTTTTTCGAGTCTTGATCCGAATTTATGTTTTTTAACTTTTCAGGAGCCAACCAATGTACGATAGCATTCATATCATCAATTTGACTGGTGACAGCATTAAATTCTCGAGAAAATTTGAAATTGCAGATTTTAGGTTGCATTTTTTCGGTAATTAACACATTCTCACACCTAATGTCATGATGCAAAATCTTCACTGAGTTTTGATGGTAAATTACGTTAATTTATCATTCCTTGACACATCTTGAAACACGAAAATCAAATGTTCATACCTGCATGTAAAAAAATTAGACCACGGCAAATGTCTCTTGCCAAAGAAATCTTCGTGTCCCATTCAATATTATACTCGAGATAAACCTCCCTTAAATTTCCGTATTCGGCCCATTCAAAAACCATTACATCAACTCGGTCTAACTTTGATAATCCATAAAACCGAATAATATGTGGACAAGCTTCTAACTTTCCCAAAATAGCAAGATGCTTTTGAACAATCTTGTCCATAGGAATCTGTTTGCAAGCAACATCTATTGTTTTATAAACTTTTTTTAAAACGGTTTTCTTGGAACCACGAGTTACTCTTTCTGCCGCTTCTGTCAATTCCGAAGATTCAATTTGCTTTGCTTTCGCTTCTGGGTCAACCTTTGAAGTTGTATCATTTTCATTCAAGAAACGAATCGCATCAATTTCTCCGTTGAGTGGAATAAAGTTAAGCGTTTTATGCTTGCCCTTGTCCTTGTATTCTAAGAGTTCATTATTTTGTTCAATGATTTTTTTATTCTGCTCTTCAATGTTATTAATTTTAATAACGATGTTATTATTATTTACGCTACATTCGGTGGAATTATCGATTTTTTTGTTATTATTGACCAAAGATGTAATACCACCTTCAATATTATCTAAAAACATCTTCATTTCAATCATATCGGAATGTAAAATTGAATTCAACTGTTCCGTGGCAATCGATATTGCCAAATTCAGATCAATCGAGCAACTATCAAGATCTTTTATGATCTTTTCAAAGGTGTCCTTTATGCTTCTACTTGAAACAAATTTTTTAAATTTCGATAATTGAGAAATATCATTAAAAAATTCTTTAATCTGCTTTAAACAGTTGGCTAACTTTGAAAAGGAATTATAATAACTTTGACTACAAAATTTATCAATATTCTCTTCCTTTTGCCTTATTAACCCTTTAATCGCAACTTCTACGGCTTCGACTCGAGTTACTAATGCCCCACATGTCTTTTTATTATATTGAACATTTTCATAAGCATCCGCTATTTCTTTGGTTAGGGTAGTTATCACGATCACAAGAGGCAAGAAAGGTGCTACTGCCTCATTAACGCATTTCATTGTTTTGGCCGCATAGGTACCGCCGACGCTATTAATTTTATATTCATTGTTTACGTTTGACATTTTTTGAATTTTTGTAAAAAATTTAGATTATAAATATATTTAATTTCGAAAAATATGCGAGAAATTGTTATAATTTACGACGATGATTTTTTTTTTTTTTTTTGTTCAAAAAATCGAAGGTTTCGCAAAGAAACTAAATCTATGATAATCCTTTTTCTTTTGACCCAAAAGGTTGGATTTATATACAGTTATATAGAAAAATCTCGAAAGGAAAAAAAAAAAAATTGGTTTGGTTTAATTTCACAAAAAAATGAATCTTTGATATAAATGCTCTAGAAGGAAAAAAAAAAAAAAAAAAGGAAGGTTTAAATAAATAGAAAATTCCGGGAATATCTTCTAATTTTGACGATCATTTCTTCTTATAAAAGAACAACATGTATCACAACATTTAAGGGGTGGAGCTCTTCTCCGACAATCATAAATAATAAATTAATTTGTTGTTTTTTAATTTATAATAAAATCGGACTTTATACTTTTTAATTATGAGCCATAAAGAAAAACAAGAAAATCAACAAAGTTCGCTGGAACCCGATGATGATGTTGAAATGCTTGATTATGACCCTTCTGACCCTTCTGGATCGAATTCTCAATCATTTTATGAAGATAATAAGCGACAAAATGAAGGTTGGATCAACGGAAAAGAAACTATGGAGAGGTTCATACGAGAAACCCAATATCAAACGTTTTATGAATTGAAATGGATAAATTATAATAGGTTGAAAGACGTCGTGTATGATGAAAGCAAAGGATATTATGTAGCACTTTTGATAGACGAAAATATCGAACTTGGACAAAACAATAACATTAAAGTTGGGTTGCAATGCATCAACGACGAGAAACTTTCTGAAGTTCTTTCACAGGTATTAAAAAGATTCACATAATTAATTTGCATAGCGTTCGGTGAATTTTTAATTTTAATTTTAAATTTTAAATTTAGATAAAGAATTATCTACGGATTAGAAATAATGTTGTTAGATTGTTTGGATTTTCCTTAAATCCGGAATCAAGTGAATATATTTTAGTTATGGAAGATGGGAAAGGCCTGGGTCAATATTTGAAAGAGAATAAATTAGATTTGAATAAAAAATATAAAATGATGAAGGAAATAGTAATCGGTTTAAAAAATATTCACGATACAAACATTAGTTTAGGATATTTTAATTCAAACAATATTTTAATAGACGATTTTAATAACGCAAGAATTTCTATTTTTACCAATTTCAGACAAGGATCGAAAATAGTTTATGTCGCACCCGAGATTTTAGGGGATAACAAAGTTAGTCAAACATCTAATATATATTCACTTGGAATGGTTTTATATAATATTATTTTTGAAAAAGAACCATTTTACGAATTTCCAAGAAGTATCAATAATGAGGATCGACCACTGTTTATCAGAGACATTCCACCTTTACTCAAGGAATTACTTACCAAATGTTGGAACACAGTTCCTTCGGATCGTCCTACGATTAATGAAGTGGTAGATTTTTTTTCAGACGGATTCTTATTTGATTTTGATCCCTCCCATATCAAACAAATTGTCAATCGAGTTGTTTCGTCAGAGCAAACCAGTAATATACTTGAGCAAGCAACTAGTAAGATTGTATAATATTTTCTTTCTTCCTTTTCCCCCCTTTTTTTTTTTAAAAAAAAAAAAATTCTAATTGGATCCTTTTTAATTAAAGGTTCGGAAAATTTTCATAATACTAGATATAATGAAACCCCTGAACAAGATTATAGTAAGCCTAATAATACTTATCAAAAAGCCTTTTATTGTTTAACGTTACCCTAATCATATAATTTTGATTTAGATTATCAAGAAATTGACAAATCATTTCAAAACGGAATCATTTTTGATCCCAATAAGCATAACAATAATATATTTTCCGAAAATTCCATATCGATATATAGATCATTACCTCAAAATTATTTTAATAATGAATTTAGCAATGGTCCAGTTAATTTTAGTAAACCTAGGGATAGATTAAATCATCAAGATGATGGATTTAAAGTTACAGCTATCAATGAATTTGTTGACGATGAGTTCAATAAAATTGACAAAAGTCAAATAACTAACATACGAAAGTTTGAAAATTGTCAAAGTAATATTAGGTCGGCAACGATGGTAACGGGCAAAGAAGTTATTATTAAGAAATTACAGAAATTACAGAAATTACAAAATGAAAAATCGTTATTGGTACGAAAAAAAGTAAGTTTGTAAAAAAGTTGATCGGTAATTATTGATGCTCTCCTATTTATTATTAATATACATATATATTTTTTTTATAGTTGAATTTTTGGACCAAAGCATGTAGAAAATCCAATATTATTGAATGTTTAGGAATATTTGAAGGTAAATAACTTTAGTATTTTTTTTTTTTTTTTTTTAAAAAAAAAAAGGTTAACATTATTTTGGTTTCTATAGATGAAGATTGTAACGCTTTTTTAATAATACCATTTGCTCTTGAAGGTAATTTAAGGAGTTATTTAAAAAACAGAGAATTTTCTTTAAAGAAAAAGGTTGGCATTGCAATAAACATTGCAGACGGCATCAAATATTTACACATAAAAGATATTATCCATGAAAATTTAGTAAGTGAAGTTTTTATGATTAATTTGATTATTTCCTTTTTGCTTTTTATTAAATAATAGTATTTTATTTTTTATTTTATTTTAATTTTTTTTTTTTTTATAGCATCCAAAAAATATCCTTATGTTTGAAGGAATGGCACAAATCTCGGACTTGCCATTACCATATGAAAAAAACAAATCCGTTTTTTTTTATCAACAATTTTTTGACAATATCGGATACATCGATCCATCTTCATTATTAAATGAAGATTTTGAAAAGAATAAATCAATGGATATTTATAGTTTTGGAAGTTTGCTGTGGGAAATATTAAGTGGTAAAATTCCATATTCAAAGAATAAAGACGAAGGTATTTTAAAATTGGTTCGCAAGATCAAAGAAGATGGCTATAGAGAACACAAAATTATTAATGCTCCTGTAAAATATATTGAACTTTATGAGAGTTGTTGGGATGGGAAGTCGTCAAATAGGCCAACAATTGAAATGGTTTATGATAAACTTTTACATATTTTATAATATTAACTATTTTATGTACCTGAGTTGATTAGTACATCTGTTTTTGTGGATTTATTTTGTTTTAACCTAATTCATTAAAAGTAAATAAAAAATAGAAAATAATGGTAAATGTTATTTTTTTTTCACGCATACTCCGTCAGCTTTAAAACAATTAAATAATTGAAATATTGAAATTCTTGATAAACGATTAAACTTTATTTTTTACGCATACATTTGTACTCGTGACCTATTCGGTGTTTAATTCTCGTTACTCTTTTGCGATAACGCACATGTCACTTTCTTCAATATTCTTCACGAAGCTAAAACCCATTTCTTATGACTTTTTGAATTCTTGTGTTTTATACTTTTCTGTATCATTTTTTATCTATATAACCTACGTATTGCAATTTCATGATAAAAGAATTTCCTTTTCTATTGCTTTTCCGACTGGCATTTATTTTGGTCAATGTTACGATGAATTACTTCTACTAAGAAAGCTTTCACATAATCAAGGTTAAATGTGTAAGTTGCTTCTAATGGTTTTAATTGCGTCTATTACTACTCTAAATTTCCTTAATTAAGAAACTTTCAAATTCAACATTCAATTCCTAGTTAAGAAATTCTTCACATCCAAGTCATGAAGATTATTATCCGTTACATAAGTTTCATTATCAGCTTCCATTTCATTACTGTTATTTGATACATTATCTTGTTGAGCATTGTTATTTTCTTCATCAGTACTGGTATCTACTATATGATAATTGCAATTTAATTTATGCTTAAACGTGAATTCAATTGAAAAACAAGTCTTTTTACCTTCTCTATATTCCGTTTTGAAAACATTTAATACCCTGATAATATTTTCAAGTGTCGGTCGTTTACTTTGATCAAGGACCCAACAATCTTGATAGAGTTGGGAATAAAGTTTTGGAGTTTGTTGAGGTACTTCCTCACGTTTTCCATTTATTATCTGAATTGTTAAATTTATTATATCGTTTTGAGAGTGTCGAGCATGATTTTCAAATGGCATTTTACCAGATGAAATTTCCCAAAAAATAACTCCCAAACCATAAATGTCCGATCTCTCATCTCTTTTTATCCTACTATTCAAATAATTGGGATCTGTGAATTCAGGCTGACCAAAACCTTTGTCATCACTCAATATTTCATCCCTAAATATTGCTTCCCCAAAATCTGTGATTTTTGCTATAAATTTCGGTTGACAACAGTTTTTATTCCAATATATTTGATTTATTACTATATTATCAGTATGCTTTTACATATATTTATTTTTTAAGAGAAACAAAAAAGTGCAATAGATTAGATTTTATAATAAATGAGAATTAAAAAGATCTCTGTTTGGTTCTTACCAAATCACGATGAATGATTTTACGCGAGTGTAAGCAATTAAGTCCTTTGGCTATGTCAAGCGAAAGTTTAAATCTGACCTTCCAATCAATGTTTGTTACGCCTTTAACTTTTAAAAAATTTCGAAGACTTTGAAAGTTGGCATATTCCATAACCATCATGTACTTATCGTTTGGGGATTCTGTCAAAATGAATGAATAAAGTTGGTATTGCATCGATTAATTTTTTTTTTTTTTACTTTACATAATATGAAAAACTTTTGCATAACCAATTTAACCTTTTGTCAATCCAAAGAAACGTACAACATATTCGCTCCAATGACATGAGATATGCATTTTCACCTACACATAAAGTTGAATAAATAAATGAATGAATGAAAAAAAAAAGATGCAAACGAATGAAGTTACCTCTTGTACGAATCTTTGAACGTTGTAATCAAATAATTCCTTTAATGCTACTTTTCCATCTGAATATTGCCAATTAGCACATTTTATTTGACCTAATCCACCTTTTCCGCACTTATCCTTATTTATAAAATCTCCGTGGCTAAACAGCTGAATGTGTTGATTACTTATGGCGTTCTCAATCCATGACTCATACAATTCATTTGACGCAGACATTATTTATTTATTTATTTTTTTAAAATGATGAGGTATATAAATTTAAATTTTTTTTTTTATTTTTTTTTTTTTTATATGTAGTTCAGTTCTAAATTTATTGTCACAATATCTGCAAATTAACTAGTTTGGTTATATTGACCGACCTAATTCTCATGCTGCTGAACCAAAACATGATGTGCATTTAAAGTAAGTTTGATTGTTGATTTCTCATAAGAGATTAGATGTTGCTTATCTCTCACATGATGAATTTGTTGAAGGTTCGGTATTCATTCATCATAATTATGGCCAATTACGTCCGGATTTTTCCACGGAGCGAAGGTCAAGTTTGTTCCGATTTGTTTAACGAACGAAGATTTCGTCACGTGACGATAATCTTGCATTTGGCAAATGAAAAAGTTTCACCACCTTTGTCAGCTCCGGAGTACATCGCGTCGGAGATCGATCTGTCGATCTATAGAACGTTATTGACAAATAAATCATACATGAATAATTTTTATCAACGTTAATTATCCCAAGATAGCATTAAACGAAAAATTCGTAAAATGAAAATTATCAACTTCTCATCATTTTGCTGTCCAGCTTCTTTTCATGTATTACTTTACAAAAATATAATAAATGAACGAATAAGTTTAAGATGAGAGCGTGTTTTATGTATACATATTCACAAATATTTTTAAAAGTTGCAAAAAGTAATGTGGTTGGTGAAATTTGCTGAGCGGAGCTCAGCAAATTCACTTATTACATTGATTATTGTAAGGCACATTAGTGCCCGCAGTCGAGGTCACACAGTGCTGAATAATTGTATTATTGTGCTTAATATATAAGTTTATTTAAACTTTTTTATTATGAATAAATGATTTTACACTTCATTTTATTGTTTCTATTTATCTTGTTTTCTACAATATGTCACAAATATTTCGAAGCAATTTTTTACCTTCTCTTGATCAACTCTCAGCACTTTCCAAGGCAGAGTATCTAAAAATAATACTAAAAAATGGGTTAAATTTATGAACAAGTGGAGAACAGATGTTTATTATGATTATCTTCTAGAAGGTCAAGATAAAGACATTATTGAACTTCCAGTTATAAATTATCTGCAGTTTATCTACTAAAAAGTGTGAACACTATTTGCGAACTTCTTTAAAAAATGCTTTAGCAGATACTTGCAAGATGTCAAACCAGAATGGAAGTATAATTTACATAATAAAAATGATTTTTCAGATTGTATGCTTGTTTTGATAGCCTTTTAAAGATATAAAAAAGAAGGGTATTGGAGAAATAAAACATATAAATGCATTGTCAACTGATAAATTCATCAAATTATCCATTATGAAGTTTTAAATCCCAATTTTCTCTTAGATGTATTTCTATATTTGGTATATCAAAAGGAAAATGAATATATAAACCTGCTTATTTTTCAATTAGTTGATATTCCAAAAAGTATTCTTTTTAGAAAAGGATAATAAAAAATAATCAAAGTGAGATTAATAATAATCAATTAAACTTGAATATCCCTATTTCTTCTGATCCACCTAAAATTGCTGATCTAAATTATAATTAAAAAATATCTTTTTTTTTAACTTCAAAAAGAAAAGTATTTATATTTTTATTTAGTAGTTAACTGAAATACTATTGATAATATTGTATATAAATACTATTTACAATCACAACATTTTGCTTAAACATTAATATTCATATTCTATGTCTATTGTCTATAACTTAAAAGATGTTTTAATTAACATTTATCATAAATAATATCTAAGTATTTTTTCAGATTTTCTGAGACAATTTTAAATTTTTAGAATTGTTTACAATCTAAACCATAAAAAAACTTTCACTTTTTTCACTATACCATCACTTTTTTCTTTGTTAATTCAATATATTATCAAAATAAATGTTAAAGTTAATAAAAATTATTGTAAACTATATATAAAAACTTGAAAAAATAGAAAGAATATAAAATATGATTTCTAAATAAGAAAGATTAAATAATTCAATATTTAAAAAAATGTCCTAATTTTATTATCAAAACAAATGAAAAATAATAAAAAAAAATATTTACATTATTATAACTTAGTAATGATTTTCTAAATGTAATTTTACAAAAACTATAAAATATAAAGCAAATGTTATACTTGCTAGAGAAATAAATAAAGACTCTTTCAAATAAAATCTAATATAACAAGTTGTCTTATCATATGTAAAACTTAATAAAAAAATAGTTTTATTTGAGATTTTAGATTAATTAAAAATAAATTATTTTTCATATTAAAAAAAAAATATTAGCTATAAATTTTAATTATTTATGTTTACATAATTATAATACTTATTAAGCAAACTAGAAGGTTTATATTGAAAATCTTTTTAATAATTAAAAAACTATCTCAAATTAATAAGAATAATATTAATTAATAAAATTTATTAATAAGATATGATTATTAATCTGTAATTAGATTTTATGACAGAAAATTCTTATTTAATACGAATAATTATATAAGAATAATTCATAAAGAAAATTTAATGAAACTTCAAGATAAATAAGTATACAATCCTACTTATTATACTTTAACATTATTTAATTTTAATAATGTTAAACTTAATTACACTAATTTAATATTATTTATTATAAATTTTAAAAAATAATTATATTTATCAAAATATAATTTAATTAGTAAAATGTTAATTTACACTGAAGCATACAGTCAACTCTTGATATAGCGAACTCTTGATATAATGAATTTTTGAACAAATATAATAAAAATACTCTTGTTATAACGAATTGGCCAATCAAATCTCTTAAAATTTTCACTATAGCCTTATAGTGAAGTTGAGATCTAAGACATAGAGTTCGTTATAATAAGAATTGACTGTATTACTTATATTACTTAGTATATAATATTTATATTAAAAAAAATTAATTTTACTTTATATGTATATATAGATAATGATCTAGAGACTAATTAAACTTTAACATATATTCTTATAATAAGTCACATATTTACTAATTTTATTTATATGAATATATATTATTTATTTAATTATGCATTCTATTTATTTAATTATTATAGATCTTTTTTTTATATTAATAATAAAAAAATATTCATATTGGTATTTTTTTGAATAATATATTATATATTTTAATATTTATATATTTTAATACTAAATTTGATATATTAACTGAAAATGAATTCAGTATATATAAATAGAAGATTTAATTCAGCTTTTACTTGATAATCATAATATATATTAAACTAATATTTATCAAATAAAGAATAATTTAAAGTTATAATTATAAAGTTTAACAACTATACTCAAACTAAATAAAATATTATTATCATTTTTTTTATGTATCATTTAATTAAGGATTTTAATTATATTTATATCTCACATAATAAAATGTTTAACAAAAAATTCTTTAAATAATTGAATAAATAAATTAGATATAATAATTTCAAAATTTTATATAACAACTATTAAAAAAAATTTCATATTCAAATATTTGTAATATATTAAAAATTATAAATTTCAGCAAATATAAAAATCATATGGGGTCTTTGCAATAGAAAGGGAGGAAACTCAAAAAAAAATAAAAAATGAGTTAATAATAAATCTGAACA
>CAJVPQ010002346.1:0-14166 GCA_910591825.1 Funneliformis caledonium
TAGTACTTAGCATAGATTTATTTTTGATTTACTTTGTATTTCCTTATATATAAATTTAATAAAGTTACTGGCAGTGCATATTGTTAAAAAAAAAAAAAAAAAATAAATAAATAAGTTTATAAATTTACATTTTTATTATTAAAAAAACTTATTATTAACAATTTTTTTATTAATTAATTTGATTTAAATTTTAAAATAAATAATATTAAAAAAATTAATTAGATTTATTTTACTTTATAAAATTATTATTATTATAATTTAAGATATAAAATAAATATATATCTAGATAACTTTAAAAAAAAATGAATAAATTTTATTATTTATTAATCTTAATTTGAATTGCTAATTGCATTTTTTTAATTTTAATATGAATTTTGAAATTATTTTACAATCCTTTTTTAATAATATTTATTAAATATTTAAATATTTTATATTTTAATAATGATATTAAATTTTAATTTATAATGGATATGATTTAGCAAATCATTTATATAAAATAAATAAATATAGATGTTGTGCAAATAATTTATAATTGGAAACATATTCATTTAATCTTAAATTTATGTTATACAAAATTTATCAAATTTCGATTTTTTAAATTATGTTAAAAAACTAAAATATAATGTTGTACGAAATAATCATTATTTTTTTTTTTTTTTTAGGAGTTTCAGATTAGCAAATTTGGTAATTTATTATTTGGGAGAGAAATAACGGAATTTGATTGGTTAATTCAAATACATTGTCACGTAATTTCTCCACCTCGCTAATTACAATAAAATTAATTTTACAAAAAAATACTTAATAGATTTTCAAGTAATGTAATTTGTAATAATAATTATCTTTTTTTTTTTTTTGTATGTATGTAAGAATTTGGGGGAGATTTAGCGGGATAAAAAATTTTTAATAAAAATAGCTTTGACTTTTAAATTTTTAAAGAAAGGAACAAATATAAACCGATAGACTAAATACTCTACAACAACTAATTTGACCAATATATATATAAAAATAAACCAAAACCAAATAACAGAAGTTGACTACGCAATAGCTAAAAACCTAAAGTCTTGTTCATTCATTTTGTCAGTAATAATGGCTTTCCCAAAATTCCCATTAAATTGAAATTACTTACTAAAAGTAGAGCGGTTTATACATATACTATTCATAGCAAAAGCTTTGATGTTATGATGGAAAAATGTGAATTGTGTGGAAATATATCTAGTAAATAAAGACGAACAAGTTGATTACAAAATAAAAGTATATATTTCAAATATAATAAGATGAAAAATGTAATAAAATATAACAAATTACAAAAAAAAAAAAAGGAATAAAATAAAATAAAATTAATCATTCATCATAAGTCTACAGAACCAAGCATTTGCGAGGTTTCTTAGTGACCGGTGGTTCCAAAGCCGCAACAATTGCTTCATCAAAAACATTCTTCAAACCCTTTTGCGTCAAAGCTGAGCATTCAACATATTTGACCGCTCCAATTTCTTTAGCAAGTCTTTCCCCTGCTTCTACTGTTACTGGTCTCATTTTTTGTCTCGATAATTTTTCAACTACACTAGGATCATCACGCAAATCTATTTGCGTACCTACAATCAAACATGGAACTCCAGGGCAATGATGGTGAACTTCGGGGAACCACTTCTCTTTAACGTTTTCAAAGGAAGCTGGTGAGGTTACAGAAAAACAAACAAGAAAAACATCCGTTTGGGGGTAAGATAAGGGTCGAAGCCGGTCATAATCTTCTTGACCTGTTTATCCGACATTATAAATATAGATATATATATTTTTGTAAAAATTAACAAGCGCAATTAATAATTAATAACGAACTGAAATATTTCCGGACATAAATCCACAACAATTTAAACAGTTCTCATCAATTTAACGCACCAGCTGTGTCAAACAGCCCCAATGTATATGGCTCATCACCGATCATAACTGTTACCGCATAATTATCGAAAACCTTGCCGAGAAAGAAAAAATTATTAATAAATTTTTATTCAGAAATAAAAAGAAATTGAATAATAAGAATTAGTTTAGAATAAAAACTTACTGTAGGGACATATTCAGAAGGAAATTTGTTGGTTGTATATGAGATTAGAAGACACGTCTATCATCAAAATTATTTCCCATTAATATATTGTAAGCGAATTATATAAAATAAATGTGAATTTTGAAGGGAAAAGGGTGACGTTTCTTCCTTTTCTGACCAAATTGCTCCTTATTGTAAGTCAACCATAATAAACTATATCAATTAAAAGGCACTACTTGACCGAGCATCGAGTAAAAGAAAGCCAATCTAGTTTTATGGTCAAATATTCCTATCCTTGGTTGTCAGTTGGTAATTTATGAACCAGTTGATCGACAATGAGGAAATGAAATATTTTCAGCCACCTAGAATGGCAATGCTTTCTCTAAAGAGAGCATGTTAAAAAAATAAAGGGACTTTACCTTGCCAACAGCACCATCACCAACGACTACACACTTTATTGTTTGCATAATTATAGAAATTATAAGAGTAAAGAACTTAAGAGAGACAAAAAGGAGCCTGCAATGGGAAAGAAGATAAAAAAGGAAGAAAGGTGAAGAAAGGGAAAAAGGTGTTGAAAACTATGGATGGGAGGACTTTTATGAAATAAAAAAAAAAAAAAAAAAAAGTTTAATGAGGGGTCTGAGCTATCTAATAAAAGTGGTAGAGTGGTCCTTTCCAATGCTTATAATTTTATTACATATTACATCTGCGACAAAAAAACCGATTTAGCTTTACTGTGGCCAGCTGGTTTCACGAAATTTTCAACTTGGCCGATTTACATTAAACTCGTTTTATTCTAATTCTTAAAAAAGTCTTCTACGACGGATCTACCGGGGCATTTTTACCCTTGTTAATTCGTACCTTCACGTGATTCGAATGTTTATTTTTTTGAAGTTCTTAATCTAAGGAATTTTTTTTTATTCAAAGGTAAACTTAATTAATTTTACAATGTTTCATCTCTTTTCTTTTTTTTTTTTTTTTTTGTTTTTGAGAAAAGTTTAGAAGCGTAAATTTAATATATATATATATATATTGGAAAATGTAATGAGTCTAAGGAAGTCAAAAAAGGTATGGAAAATTTTTAATACAAAGTAACGAGATAAAAAAAAATATTTACAAAATAGAATTTAGAGAGAAAATGGCAAGATTTTTTTTTTTTTTCGCATATTTCCCAATAGGTACATGTGTAGATCAATAGTTTTAATTATAATGTTTCAAAATTGAAATAACTCGAAAAAAAATATAAAAATAAATTTGATGAATAAACGGAAATAAATCAACAACAAAATCCGAAAACGATGAATGAAATATGAATAAATCTGAAAATAAATTTTGAGTTAATTGAAAATGCCTTATAATACTGTCAAAAACGGAATCTCTTAAACTCTTCCCTACTTGCTTTTTGTTATGTTTGCCACAGAAAAATTGCGATAAAAAATAAATACTAAATTAATATCAATAAATATTCAAGGGCACTTCGGTACTATGCTTAAATATCGTTTGCTTGATATTACAATATTCGACGTAACGAAAGTAAATACCAAATATAATCGCATTCTCGTCCTTTTATTCCAATGAAAAATCGTCACGATAATAATAATAATAAAAAAGGTTCCATAATAATCCGTTATCAAATAACACTATATAAATAATAATAAATAATTATTATTATTTAATATATAAACGAATATAAATTATCAATAATAAAATATTAAATTTCTAGAAATACCTATAATAAATAAAATAATATAAGGGTATCACCCGTCTGGAAACCATTTTGCTGTTACTTCGTTCATAATGTATTTACAACTTTCTGGATCCCAGCGTTCAAAAAAACAACCCACTAATTCGGTTGTTACAGGTCCAAGTGCTTTAGCTAATTCCCAATCTGCTTCATCTCCTATATGGTCCCCATACACGTTTGACGGCACCATCCTTGATAACCGTTCTGAATCATATGGTTCCATAACTAAAGTCTTTTGACCACAATATAAAAACGAGCCTCGATGTGTAAGTACTTCATAAAAAGGTTCATTTCGTTGTGACTCAACATCCTATATAGAAAAAATTAGAGCTTAAAATAATTAGTTATATAAAGGAAATTTATGATATATTTTACAAAACGAAAAATTTGAAATTATATACCGTCCATACGAATTTAGCCACATTTGCTGCAATATCAGCATTATAAGCTGGATAAAAATAACCAAAGTATATATATTTCTCATTTTTCATAAAAAAAAAAAAAAAAAAAAAAAAAAAAAAATTTCGAATAAAATATTCATCATAAACTTACTTCTATCCCAGCGACATATTACACCTAAACTATGAAATTTTTTGAAACAAACTACGTCACCTACAAAAAATTTAGGATCCTTTTTTCCCAACTGACCACGAATTGATTGACCTGAAGCGTAATCCCAGTCAACACGATCATCCTCTTCCAAGCTTTCAACTTCAAACTTCACATTTTCAATTAATCTTTGCCACATCCCTTCCTCGGCCACCGTTCCTGTACCTATATACTTTTCAATTTCTGATATTGCTACCTTTCCTAATTCGTAATCCTCCGGATATCTATATCTCGCCGCGACAAAAGACCACCAAAATTTCATAAGTCGATACATATCTCCAAGCGAACATTCTAAAATTTCTGGTGATCTAATAAAATGTAATTGTAAGGCTGTGCCATAAATGACATCTCGATTATAGCCTCTAATCGCGGTTAGGCTTTGCCAATAGTCCTGCAAAAATAATCTGAATAACCTTTCCTGTGGAATGTATTTATATTCCGGCGTATATGCACCATAATATTTTGAACTATGTTTACCAAACTGTTCAACTGTGAGTACACCCGTTTCTGAATGTTTCTGAAAATCAATATGATATATATCGTGGTCCATATCTTCTTCGTCTTCCTCTATATGATCATGATCCATCAATAAAGGGTTTGACGGGTAAAAATCCTTATACCGAACAAAATGATACCTTCGAAACGTAAATTTTTCTCGATCGGAAACAACATCCACATTCCTTATTCCAACCTTTCCAGCTAATGCTTCAAATAAAACGGTCATGACACAAGCTTTGCTTTGTTTTGTCTCCAAAAGTGGGGTAACCAAATACAAGAATTTGGTTTCTATATCAAGGACGGAAGCGGTAGATGGATATTTTTCTCCAAAAAATTCGGCCAAACGTTTAAATTTTTCTAATTGAGATTGAGGCAGATCTTTTTGACAAATTTCATTAAATTCAGCGGCCAATTCGTCAATTTCATGAATAATATCCACAACGTCAATACGTTCGTTATAAAATGAAGCCATTAATGCAAAACCTTCTAAATTAGTGATATTCAAATCAAGGTTACGCCATGCTTTCCATTTCTCGATGACACTGCTTCGACGAATAAATTGAAGAGCTCTCTTTGCAAAATAACAATGAGTGAGAGTTGTCTAAAGGAATTTGCAAATTACGCGTAAGTAATTTTTTATATGTATTTTTTTTTTTTTTTTTTGCGCATCCAAAAATGTCGAAAAAATTTTGATACCTCATTTGGGTTATCCATAACCCATAATAACATATCACGACAATTATCTCCTAATTGTCTCAATTTTTTCATGTTTGACAAGTAGAATGGTCCACCGGCACTTAATTCATCTAAAATTTCGAATGCCCACCGATCGGTTGCCATTCGTGCGAGGAAAACTTGTCTCCACCCATCCGCTTTCTTGGGTTTTGACTTCCAATATTTCCACCTAAACGAGTTACAATTATAAAAAAGTTTGACACATGATAAATGGAAAGAAAAAAAAACCATTTTGTTTTGGGTTTTGGTAAAATCCGACGATTTACTTGAGTAAAAAAAAACAACCTTTGATCACAAAATTTTTTCCATAAAGATTCAACGTAGCAGGCGTTTCTCCACAACCTTGAAACTTGTGCGCAACGTGCAACGTCTTCTGCCTCTAAATGGGGCAGAATATGTTTAAGGCAAAGGGTTGGGACTTGAGTTCGTGCCATGCTCGTTTATTGACATTAAATATCTAAAAGAAAATGTATAAAGAACATCTTATAAAGCATTTGATATGTTGCACAATAATTGGGGCAAAGCACATCAGATATTATGCAATCAGTATGTAGTATCGTTTTACTACATTTACAGTTGCATTATAGTTGCATTCCAACTTTTACTATTAACTACCATAAACTTACTTTAATCAAAGGAACTCTTTTTTTTTATTTTTTTAAGTTCTTGTGAAATTTTCCTGATATGATCGGATAGATATAAAACCCGAAATTATTATGTAAAATGCGCGGGGGGGGGGGGGGTAATGATAATTTTTTGTTTTCAAATAAAAGATGATAAAACCTGTTGCATTTCATATCTTGTAATCTTTTTTAATCCACAATTAGAATAACAAAAAAAATGAAAATGAAGACTTGTTGTTATACATGAAATTCTGACAAATACTATATTAAAACTTTCGCGTTACCTCAATTGATTAAAATACTTGTATTTTCATAAAAATCATTTTGGAAGGAAACGTCACATCCTTCTTCTCACGTTATCGTGATGTACAATGCATACATAATATGCATTTTATAATCATATGCTTCCCGATCGGACCCATCTCACTTATAACTAAAACATGCTTTCTTCTTTGACCTCACGTTTATCATTATCGACACGATGTCTTCCAATTGTCAATGGAAGATTATTTGTACGTCAGTTTGCTTCTGCTTCTGCAGAAACCGTAAACTTTACATTGTCAGATAATTCTTTTAGAGCTTACAAATGTGATCCACCTTCACTCGATATCGATGTTACAAAAGACGAAATAGTCCAATTGTATAAGCAAATGGTTGTAATGCGTAGAATGGAAACCGCTGCTGACGCACTGTACAAGTCAAAAATGATTAGAGGTTTTTGTCATTTATGTACCGGTCAAGTAAGTTGGGAAATATGAGTGGAATTGTAAATTGATTCCAATTGATCAATGATTATTTTTCTTTAAAGGAAGCAGTTTCCGTAGGTATGGAATCTGCAATTACGAAAGATGATGCTATTATCACCGCGTACAGGTGTCACGGATTCACTTTTGTTCGTGGTGGAACCGTTCACTCTATTTTAGCAGAGCTTATGGGTAATTATATTTACGATTACGTTTTATCGTTACCAGATTTGAAGTATAATTTTATGAGACGAATTTGTTCCATCATAAGGTCGTTCGACTGGTATTTCAAAAGGAAAGGGTGGTTCTATGCATATGTTCTCAAAAAATTTCTATGGAGGTAACGGCATTGTCGGTGCTCAGGTATTGATCTCATTTTCTGTATATAATTGATAACTAGCTCAAAATGAATAATAACGTTTTTTTGGTTTAGGTTCCTGTTGGAACGGGTATAGCATTTACGCAAAAATATTTGGAAAAAAAGAATGCCACATTTATCTTGTATGGAGATGGAGCAGCAAATCAAGGACAAGTATTTGAAGCTTACAACATGGCTAAATTATGGGATTTACCAGCGATATTTGTTTGTGAGAATAATTTCTATGGAATGGGAACATCGGCAAGTAGAAGTTCAGCTAATACACAATATTATACTAGAGGTCAATATATCCCAGGTCTTCAAGTCAATGGGATGGATATTCTAGCTGTGAAGAAAGCATGTTCATGGGCAAAAAATTGGGTAATTAATGAGCAAGGTCCTATTATATTGGAAATGGTCACATATCGTTATGGTGGTCATTCAATGTCTGATCCAGGTACAAGTTATCGTACACGTGAAGAAATTCAACACATGAGAAGTACGAATGATCCTATTACAGGTTTAAGACAAAGAATTTTGGATTATAGTATTTGGACTGAAGCTGAGATGAAGGTAAAAAAAAATAAAACAAAATTTTTGATTTCTGTGTAATATAACTAAAATTAATTTTTTTTGGACAATTTTAGCAATTTGATAAAGAAGCTAGAGCAGAAGTTGAAGAAGCGGTAAATAAAGCACAAAATGATACGCAGCCCGATCCTGATCAATTATTTACAGATGTCTATGCTAAAGGAACTGAACCTCCAACTATTCGTGGTCGCGAACGCGAAGAATTTGCTGTTATGTATCAATAAATTTGTTGAGGTTAATAGATAATGGATTTACATAAAGAAATCCAAAAAAAAAAAAAAAAAAAATTCTATTTAATTCAGCCTAATTAATGACAATTTTTTTTCAAAAAAAAACTTTTGTTGAAAATTGATTAGTTTGGATTGTCAATTCCTTTTTTTTTTTTTTTTTATTCTCTTAATTTCCTATAACATATAAACTGCGACTCTTTGTATTCCAAGAATATCTTTTGTTTTGATTTTTACATAGCATAGCAAAAAAAAATCAAATTAATGTGTAATATTAATTATATTATTTAAAAGATTATTTTATTGATATTAATTGTACAACTTCATACAAAAATTCGTGCAATCATACCGGTTCTCTTTCTAACATATTTAAGTTTTATTATGAATTACTGTCACTTTTACCTTCACCATTTTTATTGGGTGTATTAACAAATTGTATATTATAAGAACCAGTTTTTTCATCTTGTACTGTTTGAAAATTATCTATTGATAAACCAAATTTTCCTAAAAGAGTATTGCCAAAACCCTTAAGTTTACTCATCATTTCATCGTATTCTATTTTTTGTAACTCTTTTATTTTTGGAGGTAATCTTTTAATTGCATTAGATATTAAATTACGATTATCTAAAACTACTCGTTCAGATTTGTGAATTGGATCTGATGAAAGTTTTTCGTAGTCTTACAAGGAATAAAAAAAAGAGCACAGTTAATAAATTTGAAAATGGCAAATAATTGAAAAATTTAAAGACACAACCATAATACCTTCGAGTGCAGAATTTGTTGAAGAGTATGTGGCTATTTTTTCATTTGCTTGTGCTCGACGAAACAATACTTTTGTGTATGTTGGATCTTCTTCAAGTGCTATTTTGTTTCATAAAGACATAAGTATATATTAACAAAGAAACATGCGTATATTACAAGCATACCTTTTGTACACGTCTCTACTGCCTCCTTTTGTTTATTCTATGAAAAAATAATAACGGATTAATTAATAGGAATGATTAAATTATATTATACAAATCTCCATTCAATTAATCTTACCAATTTAACCTGACAAGCTCCTATATTTCCCAAGTAAACGGCTCTTTCTTTCCTTTTTTCAACAGGACAATTATCTAGTGCCTTTTCATATTGTTCAATTGCTTCTTCATATTTTTGTTCATTAAATAAATTATTTCCGATTGATTTATGTTTTTCAGCTGTTTTCAGCAATTCGGCAATTTCTTCAGATGTAAATTTCGGTGTATTATCTACTTCTTTAGTTTCTCCATTTTCTTGGCAAATTGTTATAGATTCTTTTGTGGTTGTGGTTTCTAAAATTGAAATATTAGAGTGGCAGAAAGGTGAATTAAGGTTGATTTTGATAATTAATTACCTTGATAATCTTGAGATTCAAATTTAGACATTCTGAAATAAATTAAAAAAAAAAGTCATCAAAAAATCAAAAACTATTTTTATGCAAGTTTTGTGATACAAATTTATTGTATGGTTGATTTTTTTTTTTTTTTAAAAAAAAAAAACTCATTTTCGAAGTTTGAACTTTCTTCCAAAGAAAGTTAAACATTTCATGTTTATTTTGATATTACAATATGCCTGTTCCATTTGAAGCTCTTATTCCACTTGGTATGATATTATAAAGTAATGAAGTAACTATTTTTTTTGACAAGCAATTTAATATAATACTTTATTCGTTGCGTGTTAGGTCTTATTACGGCCATGTTCACAATAACTGGATCATTGTTGAACTTATCTAGAAGGCATAGCAATGACGGAAAGGTGCGATTTTATTTAAATGAATTCAAAAATTAGTTTCGAATATTCTAATTAATTTTTTTCATCTATAGCCTCCAAGGTTCAGTATGGATAAATGGGATAAACAAATGATGGAGCGTGATAAAAGGTTAACGGGAAGTCCAAGTCGTCAATCAGTTCGTATTCTTTTATTTATTTATTTATTTTTACTTTTAGAATCAAATCAGAATTCCTTTTATTTATTAAAGCTTTTTTATTTTATCAAGGCTGAACCAGTTGCACCACAAGGATTTGCTACAAGTAGTATTTATTATTTGACAAACAAGACACTTTGATTTTACAATTTTTCCCTTAGAAAAGGTTTTTTTTTTTTTTTTTAATAAAATTAATGTTAAAAAAAATTATTTAGTTACTATAAAAAATGAATATCTTTTTTATGTTTTTAACCTTTTGATTATTTATATAATAAAGTTACTAAAGTAACTAATAATTTTTTAATAATCAAAGGTTAATTAAAATTTAATAAAATTTAAATATTTAAAGTTTTTTTTTTTTTGTATTAGTAAATTTATTATATTATTATTAAATTAAAATTAAATATCTTTCATATTAAGTAATAATATTTTTAAAAGTTCTAGTATAAATTTAAATATTAATAATAATATTAGTAATAAGAATATAAATATAATAAGAATTAAGATTTTAATAAGTTATTTATTTTTGTTTATTATATTTATTTAATTATAAAAAATAAAATAAAATATATTATATTAAAATTTTTTATTAATAAAAATTTTAATTATAAATATTATTTTTTAATTTTAAGTTTAATATATTTTTAATAAATATGTTATAATCATCAAAATCCAAATTTTATAAATCTTAAGAGTTCAAGAGTTTTAATAAGAGCTATACCTACTTAATGCATTTTTACCATTCATCATTAAGAGGATTTGTTTTATAAATTAATTTTATTTGTTTAAGAATCATTATTTATCTTCTTTATTATAATTCCTTATAATTTAATTTCTCTTTTTAGTTCTTTATTATTCTTCTTTAATATTTATCTTCTATTTTCAATAATTATTTTTCTTTTTTATAAATTATTTTTTTTTTATTTAAAATTATTAATATTTTATTTTATTATTTATTTACTTTCTTTTATAAAATATTTTACTTTATTTCAGTTTTAATTTTTTTTAATTTTGTTTTTTTTAATTATTCCATTTCCTTGAAGTTAAGTTTAGACTTTCTGTTTAATTATTTTATTATTGTCATTAATTATATATCATGTATTATAATCATCATTAATTATATATTATGTATTATTGTTATCATCATTTATATATCTATATTATTGTCATCATTAATTATATATTATTTGTTATTATTATCATCATTTTTTATATTGTTAATGTGTAATCTTTTCAGATTACAACTGTTAAATTCGATGTTAAAGAGTTGATTCTTTTATAGTTTATGTAGTAAATCAATAGTTAATCAGTCAAGTAAATAAATAATCCTATTATATATCACAAAGTATATTTAAATTTAATAAGTTAATAATACAATTATATACTATAAATTTATGATAAATTGAATGTAAAGTTGCTTGTTTAAATTTATTTTAGATTTAGCAAAATATCTAAAATATAGTTTTGCTAAATTTTTACTAAGGTTTTAATATAGTTTTACATCTTTATAAGCTTTAATATAGTTTTATCTTTTCTAGAATTTCACAGATTTTTAATAAAGTTTTAATATAATTTCATTAAATTTTACTTTTTTTTCATTTAGATGACTTGTAAAACCTTTAAGTTTTGTCTAGCAATCTTAATTGAATGTATAATTTAATTATATATTACAGAATATATTTAAGTTAAATAGATAGTTTTATTATACTGCTAAATATATTCCACTAATTAGTCAGAATTAAATGTTAATTATATTACTTAAAAGAATATCACATAAATATTTTTAGTAAATCAAAAAGATTTATTAATAAATAAACAAAACAAAAATAAAAAATAATAAATAAAAAAATAAAAAAAGAAGAAAAATAACTAAAATAACATACATTAGTAAAGATGGTCTCCATAATTATTTTCAAATTTCAATTGAGTTGCAACTTAATTGCGCTATAAGAAAATTTAATTGCGTCACAAGTTGCAACTCAATTGCGCTATTTTTTTTAATTGCGGTGATCATCTTTATACATTAGAGTTAGAGATTATATATAACCTTTGAGATTAATTGATTGAATTATATCTAATAATTAATAGTATACTTTTTTTTTTATTTTATTTCAATAATTCATATTATAATATTATTATTCAGATTTATTACTTATTATTTAATAGATTTACTAAAAATTAGGGTAAATCTATTATTTTTTTAAATATTAAATTTAACATAATTTCTTTTTATTATTATAATTCTGTAATATATGTTAATTTACATTAAATTATCAGATTTATAATCATGTGATTTATTGTGTTTATAATAAATTTGTGATTTTTTCCTTATATACATAAAAATAATAAAAAAATATATATATGTAATTAAAAAGAAATGTGTAAAAATGAGTTATCTAAAACTCAATGTGAAAGAATTATTAGTATATATCTGAGTAATATTAAGCAAAAATTATTTTAACTCAGCTTAATATTCTCACTAGTACTATTAATGATATTATAAAAATATAAGTTCTACAATACTTAAAAAGTATTCTAATTATCTTAAAATACTTAATAAATATAATAAACAAATTTTATAATATATTATTTGAAGTTATTAGTTTGCTTCTTTTAATAATGTAAAAAGCAGATTAAACTTTAGCTTTGATATCACATTACATAATAATACTTTTATGATGAAAGTTTTAGTAGATATTATTCATAAGAAATTTCTTTTAAGTAAAAATAGTAAAAAGATAATTAAAATAAAATAGAGAGAAATGAAACTGAGGTAATTAATAAAAAAAGATAATATGATCTAATAAGTTTAAATTTGTTCTTTTTAAATCAAATTGAAGAATAAGAGTTTAAAAAAGTTTTAGAGAAACTTATAATAAAATTGTATCATTAAATTTGATAATAGTTCAGTGATATTTTGGGTTATTTTAGCTAGCTTAAAGTTAGATTTTAGTTATAATAAAGGAAAATATAGATTCTAATGTATATATCAATATTCTTACTAACCACTTCATACTATAAATTAATAATTATATTAATTCTATTTTTTAGTAAGATAGAACTCCTATATCATATATTAAATTATAACATTTGGTGAATGAAAATATATAATATTTTAATCTTAGATTGAGTAACACAAAGTCCTGATATTAATCTGATTGAAAACTGTGAAATTATTTAGATTAATAGATTAAAAAAAAACTTTATCTAAATATAAATAGGAATTAATAAATATAATTCAAGAAGGATAAAAAAAAATTAGTATAAAAATATTAATTTTAAACTTATCTATGCAGTAATTAAGGTTAAAGGTAGATACACTAAATATTAGTCTATTAATTCTAAATTTTATTTTTAATATATATAAAAATCTTATAACTTAATATAGTTTAATATATGAATAAATGATTTATAAAATTTTTTTTAAATTTTAATACTTAGATACTAAGAATTTATTAATAATTATATGCATATTATATAGTTACTTCTAACGTTAATTATAAATTCTTAAAATTATAGCTAAATTTAAAATCTAATTAGAATCTGTCTACTTAATATTAATCTAAAAATTACTACTAGATTATATATAACTTTAAAATCTTTAGAATTTACAAAACTACTGTTAAATTTGAATAAAAAAATTATTTTCAGTCATAGAGATTGTCATATCTCTATTCTTATCAATACTAATCAGAATCACTATGATTTTTATTTATTATTAAAGTATTATAATACATAATTAGGAAGGCTTAGATAAAATAATCTTATAAAGTTTATGTTTTAAAAGTTACTATCTATATAGAACTTAGAAAAATAGGTGATTATTATATCTATATTATCAAATTTATTTAAAGAATTAAATTTGACCTCTATTTTAAATAACAGTTTGATTGAATAATATTATAATAATATAATGCAATCTATTATTACTATAGTACTGTTAACGTGCAATTCTTGCGAATTACGACAGTTAGACGGGATGTTCGAGTGGTAAATCTTTTTAAGTTTACGTAGCAATTTAATCTCAGTTTAACTTAAGTTTATATAATTTACACGA
>CAJVPQ010002347.1:0-14164 GCA_910591825.1 Funneliformis caledonium
CGATTTCTTAATCTCAAGAAATTGCAATTTTAAGATTTGCATTCAGGTGATGCAATTCTTTTGACCGCCACTGTATATATATATATATATATTTTAATCTAAATGTTTTTAAATTTTATTTTTAAAATAAAAGGTCTTTAAATTATTGAAATTTTGTGCAAATAATTAAGTGTTTGAAGTCCCAGACTAATTGCTTCATACTGCGTCATCAATTTGTGCAGGATTATATTTAGCCCATAATCAGTTAAAGATTATTCGTCTCTCGACATTCAGATTTGGACACCATTACATCATCCGAATTATCATTCGGGTCGTCATTTTTAATTTTTTTCCATCTTGCTGATTTCTAGAGTACTTTGAAGGGGGCTTGTATATCGAATGACGAGCGGTGAATAAATAATTCGCAATTATCATTTTAACACGTTGATACGCGCTTTCCGTTCGGTTGATTTAGTCTAGTTATAACTATTAAAGTTTGGAATCTTCGCTATCACGTGTTGCACAATTTGTTATAAATAAACCTTTGCAACTTTGCTTTACCAATATCCGTTTAACCTTGAACGTGCATTATAATTTTTTTAAAAAATAATACATAAACAAAATCAAAGCAACACAGTAATAATATTTATTTTCGGAAAAATTATCGTATTCCTAGCCGATGTACCCTCGCTGTACGAAACTTTTTAAAGTGACATAAAGGGCGCAAAATCCGGAAAAATAAATATTCAGTCGCTGCGCCACGAATTATCTGTATAATATGATTGTTATTAGCTTCACATTGTGACAAGAAAAACTCGAGTGGATTATTATAATGATATTTCAGTAATACCAAGGAAAATAAAGCTATTGCGAAAGAAGTTAAGGCCTATCTATTATAAATCAGAATATTATTGAACCGTGAAATTTTTTTAATAAAAAAACGACAATTGCTGCGACCCGCAACGTTTCAACCCAAAGAAATCGTACAAAAAAAAATAAATGAAAAAGAACCCCAGTTAACACAATAATAATAATAAAATTAAAGCTTCGCAGCAGATAGGTTGACTGATAGTCGGTGAATAAATTCAGCATAATATGAATTTACCTGAGTTACAAACGATTTACTAATTTTAAAATCGAACCGGAACCGGCCCAAAAGAGTCGGCTCAAAATCGTATCGTTATCAAATAAAGGCTGAGCTGATAACCTGTCATAAATTTTTTAACATCACATTTGTATAAATTTAACTTGACGCTTTTAATCCTAATTTACTTTAGTAGAGCCGAAGTAGAACCGAAAAGGTACATAAATGGAACCGTCCCTATCACTAGCAGCAGATAGAACCGACACTTCATTGCGAAAAGAACCTAAAAACAAAAAAAAAATAAAATTAGAAACTTTAATAATCAAAAAAAATATAATGTAAAAAAGGAAACAGAGAAAAAGATTTCTACCTATCACATACTGAAAAATATAATCTATCTCTGCAATCCGAAGTTATCAAGGACGAAAAACACCAACCAACCGAAAACAAAAAAAAAAAATCCAAATTACAAATAAATAAAATAAAATAAATAAATAAATAAAACAATCTATCTCTTTATCAAAGCTAAAAGTAACAAGAGAACAAAGAGTAAAATTAATTTTTTATTCTGTATCTAATCAAATTTAGGTTAAGAAAATTTTCGGACATAAAAAAAAAAGATAAAAATATATGCTAGCAACTGATCTAACCAAAAATTGAATGTTAAAAAAATCAATAAACATGAGTCGAACAAAATGATCACGTTAAAAAATTTTTTTCATCGCATTGCGTTTCGATATACCGGAAATTACACCTTCCTTGCTAAATGAGCTCCTAAACGTATATTAATTTTATAATCATTAAAACCAAGGTTTGATTTGCACTATTTATTTATAATTTGCCATATACCAAAGATTAGGTGAAAAAAAATTATTACGCCTTAGCAAACATGTCATTGATAACTTCATTTCTTTTGAATTGGTGAAATAAATATCGTAGCGGCTGGAATTCTTACTCAACGGCTAACCATGTTTCTAATACAATTCTCAATTTATCATTTGGTTAGTTTTTTGCAAACGTGACGTGATACATGCGTCAACTGCAAAAAATGTCGATCATTATTATACTGTAGATCAGCGGTGATGATTTTTCAAGGTACTTGAGGATCTCACATTTCTTTAAATAATTTCACTTCAAATAATAAATCAAATACGCGTTAAAATCATGAGTAAACGAAAAGAATATTAAGGTAGTTTAATTTTCTCGGTTTTTATAGATGAAAATTTGCATTATCGACCATTTTCTTGAGATTGGTGGGAAACGCGACGCACAAATAATACAAGTGAATGTCTGGCTTATATCCCATTCGTGTAAATATGAAAACTTTAGTTATTCTCCGAAATACACAATATATTATTAAAGGTCATCCTGAGTCTTTGCAACAACCAGGATATATTTGTGAAGCAGGAGATTCGAACAGTACTATTTTTGACAATCCTAAGCTGCCGTAACTACACTTTATCAATAACTTTTTAAAAGCAATCCTAATGATGTATGGAAAAAAGTTGGTATATTGCAAAAGCATAAAGGAATTGATTTATTTAGAATTAGCCAATCTCAAATTCAAACATATATTCAAACAGTACTTATACCCAGATGCAAACCTAAAGAATGGCATATTACTAATAATGAAAAATATTGTGGAATTATCACTTATGAAAACTTACATTGGCTTCTATTCAATGGAATAAATTCTTTATTGAATGGTATTATGAAGTGAAAATTATATTGAAATTACCATCTCTTTAAAAAATTTAGATCCACTAGAACATATATTTAAAGAAAGAGAAATAAGAGCATGGCGAACAATGTTGATTCATGCTGGATGTATAAATATTACTCCCTATACCAAAGATATATTATCAGTAAATATGGTTTTTATAAAAAAAATAAACCAAAAACTATATAAAATAAAAATAGTAATTTTTCTCTGTCATAAATTTTGTAGTATGAATTTTAGATAATCTAATGATCGTGAAATTTTATATTTTTATATACAGTAGGATTTTGCATTCATTTCCCGAAATATTCTAAAATTATTCCAATAATTGTAATGAGAATAATATTTTAGAATATTTTCATCAGGCATTAGATGCGAATAAATAGGTTTTATTATAGCAGGAAGGATTTTTTGATGAAAAAGTTGAAGGTAAGTTTTTTAAAAAAAAATTTGATAATATATTGATATCTTTGTAATTTATGTATGTTGTACAAGGTTCAATTTTTAATGTAAAAGTATGCAAGAATTAATAGTCCTGGCTGTTTAGTAATTGAAAAGCCTATTAGAAAAGTCAAATAAATCAATTCTGAACAAAACAACGATTTAATTTATTTTTTCAAGATAAAGCTCATGTTATTCTGAGTTCTTATAAACTGATGCGAAAACAAGACAACTAGTAGTTTATTTAAAAAATACAATTAATGTGTCTTTTTTAAATGAATTTAAACGTACGACATTTTACACTCAACTAATGGGCCACCAATATATTTATCAAGAAGTTCTTGGAGGATTATGTTCTACATGTATGAATATTTAAAGATATTATAAAATTTAATAAATGAAAAATAAATGACACTGAATTACAGGTAAATGTAATTGATATATTCTAAAAAATTTCAGTATGTGCTAATATTAATGATAAATTTGTAGGATATTTTTCTCAAAGTTATTTTCAGTAATGATGTTAAAAGCTGTATAGTTTTTTGCTGAGAATTTTGAACAGTTTTCTAATTTATTTACCTTCATGTTCAGAATATTTCTCATTTGTAGTCATTACTAAAATTTAAAAATAAAAAAATTATCGTTAGTTAAATTCGAAAACAAAATAAGTCTAATCTTGTTATATAAAATATATATAGAAGAAGAATAAGCTGACCAAAAAATATTAGTTATCTTATTCTTCTATGAGAGAGAGCTTAACGCATATGGTTCATAAGTATTTTAATGATCTATGACAAAAAATGACCTTTCAATTATTTCGAAAATAATGAAGCAATGATGATATTGCAGTGATTATTAAAGAACACCCCTATAAAAAAAAATTGTCCAGAAAATGTTATCGATAATGTCCGGGTGTATGTGGAAAATGTCCGGAAAATTTCAAAATCGTCCGGAAAGTGTACCAAAACATGGTGGATTCCGGACATCGCGTGATGTCTTAATACTGTACGGAATTTATACCGAAACATGGTGGATTCCGGATATTATCTGGATACTACAGCAAATTCTGGACAAATTCCAGAATTTTTTTTTCATAGGGCACAAGATATGATATCTAGATATTTTTCGCTTGTTTTATACTCAAATTGGTTAAATAATCCTTGTTGGTTAAACGCTTAATTATAAAAAAAAAAATTTTAATTTTTTGTGTCCATATCACGTGACAACCTCATTACAATTCTCATATAGATTCTTTATCCTGGACCTCCTTTTTCTTAAATATGATTGTTCAACAATGTGGCACAGTTGTAGTCTGAGGTAAATATATTTAGTAAATACGATACCATGGTATTATTGACAGTAACTTCACGGGTAATCGCCGATTGCCCGTGAAGTTACATTATAATTATCTGGTTTAGATAATTAAACTTTTGCTGTTGCAAATTACTTTACAGCCAAAGTGTAATTATCATATGTGGCCTGTAATTATTTTATAGAAAAATATTTTTGGAGTAAATCAAAAAATGATTGGTCAACTTTTTTTCCTTAATTTATTTTATTTAATTTATTGAACAAATATTTTTCTGGTTCGAAACCTTTAACCATCCAAGAAGTTTTGGGTAGTAATTCAAACAGCACCACGTGCTCTGATTCAGAGAATTCTACCAAAAAACTGCAATAATTTTTCGGATAAAAGAGGTATTCAGAAGTTCTGTATTGTTATTTATATTTTTTTTTTACTCACTGATTATTGGTCGGATATATATAAATATTACAGAAAACTTGTTATTGAACTGTTAAAATATTTGTTAAACTATTTTATCTGATTAAACGAATTTAAAGGAAATTTTTAAATTCTTAGATAAGACGAAATTCGGAGGGTAAGAATAAAAAATTTAAAAGAATATTGAAAGATGGATTCAATCACAATTTTTTTATAAGCTAATGCAAAGCAATTTAATATAAAGAAGGAAAGGTTGTGAAACTTAGACAGCATAATTGTCATGAACTAGGCCAATGAGCTCAAAACCTTGTTCTGACAATTTAAAAGTAGAATATAAGGATCGCAGTTACTGTGATCGAAAAAGAAAGTGTGAAACTTGAAAAGAAGTATTTACACGCACAAGTCTCAAACGCTAAAACTTCAATGATACCAAATTCAAATGGATTCTTGAAACTCCCTATGGTATTCGTGATGAAGCAATGAATAACTTGCTTAAAGTATTTTCCTCTAACTTTGCTACAAATCGTAAATGAAGCTCCGTTCCCCTTTTCCAATAAATCTTGAATAAGATAATCGCCTAGGTGAATGTTATCTTTGTATACCTAGACCACTTGAAATACGGGCTAAAACCAAGGTCCTTTAATTAAAAAGGTTATTATTTATATTATTTATACAATACTTCCTTGTCCTATATTAATAATAATAAAATCTAAGTTGTAATTTAAAATAAAACTTTAATTATTTAATTATTTAATAATTTAATAGGAAGGATCGGGAGTGATTGCTGTGGATCCAGGTGTACGTATATACATGACTAGTTATGATACAAGTGGAATAGCTGTTGAATGGGAGAAAGCTGATATTAGTCGAATTTATCGTCTTAGTCATGCATGTGATAAGCTTCAAAGTAAACGCGATTGTATTTATGGAAAAAAAAATAAGCAAAACGTTACAGGTAAAATTTATTAATTAATTAATTTATTTATATAATATTTATTTATAATTTAACATATTTACTAATTTAATTGTAGATTACATTGTGTTATGTTACGCATTCACAAAATGATCCGTTGTCTTGTGGCTAAATGGCTTTGTGAAAATTATCGTGTAATATTACAACCTGAATTTTGCATTCAAGGAATGTTCCGACCTGCAAAAGTGACATTTTACTTTCTATAAAAAAAAAGATGTCTTTGTCCTAATTAATCGCCTACATTAAAACCTATCATTAAGCATAGTCTAAATTAGGTAATAACAAGTCCTGTAAGGAAATAGGCTCCCGTGTCAGCCCAGTGATAGCCAGTGACCCAAATGACCTTAAATGACTCAAATGACTGGTCATGTGTCATTTGGGTCATTTCAACATTAAATGACAAATGACATAGTCATTTGCCTAAACTAATCAATATCTACCCCCTTAGGACCGGTGCATTTAGAGAAGTGTGTATAATAGACAATGTAATATTTTATAAGTTTTGCATTAAGAGAAAATGTAATATTTAATAATGCGATACTATATTTTTATTTTATTTATTATAATTACATATTGATATAGAATTTTTTACATAATAAATGTAATATAATCTTAGAAATAAAAATAAAAAATTGCTTTAACATAATTTACTTCATTAAAGTTTTTCTTTCATAGAACTTACCTTTGAACGATCCAGTGCTAGAAGAATCCGGTATTTACAAAAAGATAAGAAAATGAATTTATTGATCATTTTTAAAAGAATGTTTAACATCAGCATTTAACATTAAATAATTTTTTTCATTATAGACTTACCTCCGAATGATCCAAAGGAGGTATCTACAAAAAGGTAAGAAAAATTAGTATCATGAATCTTTTTTTTTTTAAAAAAATTAATATTAAATAAATTTTTTTCATCATAGACTTACCTCCGAATGATCCAAAGGAGGTATCTACAAAAAGGTAAGAAAAATTAGCATTATGGATCTTTTTTTTTTTTAAAAAAATTAATATTAAATAAATTTTTTTCATCATAGACTTACCTTCGAACGATCAAGTCTTGAAGAAGGCGATATCTACAAAAAGGTAAGAAATTTTAATTTAGTGATCTTTTTTTTTTAAAACAAATTAACATTAATATTTTCATCATAGACATACCTCTGAATGATCAAGTCTTGAAGAAGGCGGTATCTACAAAAAGATAAGAAATTTTAATTTAGTGATCCTTTTTTTTTTTTAAAAAAAATTAACATTAGATTTTTCATCATAGATTTACCTCTGAATGATCAAGTCATGAAGAAGGCGGTATCTACAAAAGGTAAGTAATTTTAATTTAGTGATTTTTTTTTAAAAAATAAATTAACATTAGATTTTTCATCATAGGACCCACCTCTGAACAATTAAGTTTTGAAGAAGGCAGTATCTACAAAAAGGTAAGAAATTTTAATTTAGTGATTTTTTTTTTAAAAAACAAATTAATATTAATATTTTCATCATAGACTTATCTTCAGAAAGTCAACTCATGAAAAGGCAGTATCTACAAAAAGGTAAGAAATTTTAATTTAGTGATTTTTTTTTAAAAAATAAATTAACATTAGATTTTTCCTCAGACTTACTTCTGAATAATTTAAGCTTAAGAATTCGGTATTTATAAAAAGGTAAGAAATTAATTTAGTGAACTTTCTTTTAAAAAAATAAATTAACATCAAATTTTTCATCTTCGAATGATCAAGTCTTGAAGAAGATGGTATCTACAATAAGAGTAAGAAATTTAATTTAGTTATCTTTTTTAAAAATAATGTTCAACATTACTTACCTCTGAATTATCTAATACCAACATTTATTAAAAAAAATTATTTCATCTCTAATTTTTTTAAATTTGTTAACTGAAATTAAGTAATAATTATAATTTTGTTTTAATTATAAATGTAAATTATTTTATTTAATAATGCCGTTTACAGTTAAAAGAATGTAATATCATTCTAATTAGAATCTAATTAATCATCGCATTTACAAATTCAGGTGATTCTAGACTATTATTAAAAATGCTGTAGAGGTCCTATTTTGCAAGCAGATTATTAGCAAGATGAATAGTATAATCGATAGCAATAAAATCTGAAGGATCACTTTCTGAATCAATATTTTCTTCTTCAACCATACCCATCCAGTTTTGTATTACACACACCTACTGTTCTGTTGAGCTGATGGTATCAGTTTCATTTTCTAAATCAGGTTCTTCTTCTACAGTTTGTATAAGAGTATCTTCATCGTCACTAACTTGGATAATTGCTTCACTTTCAACCTCGCTATATTCACTATCAGAAGTTTCGTAAGGCTGTATAGGAGTTGCAATATGATTTCATTTATAAAGTTTTTCAGATTTTTCAATTGCTATTTGTTTGTTTCTACGTAAAATGTCACTTCTTAATTGACTCATCCCTAGTACTTTTTCATACTTTAATAAATTAAAAAAATGTTTAATATTATAAAAATAATCTATAAAAATTTTAAAAAATTATTTTAAAATTTAGTTTTACTTACATTAAGCCAATTTCATCATTTTAAATGTAAAAATCCAATGTTTGACCAAAGCCTTTCTATAAAAGCTGAATTAATACAAATTTCATATAAATGAAGAGTAAATTGTGATAACTCAGATGCTTATCCTTTTGTCAAATCCTAAAATCCATTATATTTCTATTAAGTTAGTTAAATGTTTGCAGATCAAAAGGATATACCTTTCGTTGATATAAAAAATATTCTCATAAAATGTGTTTTAGTAGTATATTAAACTAAACCTGATAATAATAATTAACCCATTGACCAAAATAAATATATGAGAGATTTTGTATATTACTATTAAAAAGTGAAGTATGATTTTGTGGATGAAAAACTAGGGATAAAAGTAAAAGAGGTTATTCTTATTGATTCCATTAGCATTCAAGTTGAGTAATCATTTAACCAGAAAAATTATCATTCAGATGATCTAAAATACTTTAATTGTCTATCCAAAAGCAAGAACTACTTCATATAATTATACCATATCTTTTTGTTATTTATTTAATGCTACACAAAGTGGTAAAATTAAATCTTGAAGTTTATATAAACAACTCCAAAAATTTGGATTATTAATAATAATAATTATATCAGAAGAAAGAATTTTTTTGCAGAAATTGATATATGTCTTTATCTTTGAAAACCACTTTGAGATGCAGAAGGATCTTCAAGATGTTTAAGTGTAAATTTTATAGCAAGTGTTTAAATTAATTAAAAAATAAAATAAAATTTAATTTTTAATTAAATAAATAAAATAAAAATTAGAAAAGCTATCTTAAATGCTGCTTCTGTTTTCAAAATACTATAAAAACAAAAATAATAACTATTTTATTTTGTTTCACCAGAAGTAGCTAAAGCTATTATTTTACTATATAATAACTTTTGCTTATTTCTTAATAAACCAGTAAAGTAAGCTGATGAATGAAAATAACTGACAATTTTAATAGCTTTTGTTGAAGTTTGTTGATACATATTTGATACCTTGAAAATGTCTCTTACTATTAAATTCATTTGATAAACTATGCAAGGTAAAAAAATCTTATTAGAATATTCTACCTGCATCATTCTTCTATTAAAAATAAATGTAAATAAATTTTTATAATTTATTTAAACTAAATAAAATAATTGTATCTTTAAAATTATAATATATACTGTGCAGCAGCATATTCACCCACTGAATTAATAACAAAGCTATTATTTTAATTTTTTTTTTCAGCTTCTATCATTATATTTTTAATATAATCATTATATTTTCAGTCTTTGATTTTTTATCACTAATATTTTTTGCTTCTCAAATAAGTGATTTACCTGTTGATATTATAAAAATAATACCAAATAAATGTTCTTGTTTTATGTTGGTCTATTCATTATATGTTACAGTCACTTCAATTTTATTATCTTATGTACTTTTTATAATTGATTGTGTTAACATATTAGTTAAATGTGATAAAATTTGATTACTCATTTTTTTTCAACTTGTTAATTTCAAAGCTAGAGCAATAAAAGTAAAAATATCTTTTGTTTCTTGATTTTTAAAAAAAGTAAAGGATAATCCATTTAAAACTTGCATTCGTAAAAGTAAGGTTTTAAAATAGGGTTTATCTCTTTTTGATAAAAGATGTGATATATAATTTGTAATATAAGATTGAATAGTAATGTATTTTGATAGTTGGATAGAAGATTCTTTTTTCTTTTCTTTCTCCTCATTTTCTGAATCTAAAATTTTAATTTGTAGTATTAGAAATAATTAGAAATAATTAATTATATTTTTTAATTTTGTTTTATAAAATAATATATTTAATATTATTACTTGAATTATCAATTATATTTACATTTTTTCTTTTTTGAATTTTCATTTTTTAATTAACTTTTTATTATCTTCTAGAATATTTCATACTAATATTTCTATTCTTTCATATTCTATTATCTGATTTTTAAAACTTGCACATTTTATTAGATATCCTTGATAAAGTTTAGCTTTATTTGAAATAAAACAGCTAACTTTAATTGAAGCTATAGATATTGTATAATCCTTTATACAAAAATTATAAACTGCTTGCTTATTGGCTGTTTTTTTTTGGTAGAGTAATTAATGTAAAAAACTCTCTAAAACTATGCAGTCTTTTGCTCATATTTGTATAATTGTATTATTAAATTTTGTGTTAAAACATTAACAATATTAAAATGACTTTTTAAAACTATTGAAACTACTTAAAATAAATTTTATAACTTATTTTTTATCATAAAAAAAGAAATACTTCTTGTGTTTAAAATTAAGGTTTATTATTAAAAAAGATGATCAAATAATATGAATTTTATTGGTTTATATAAATAAATTATGTAAATAACCTTAAATAACATTAAATGATATAAATGACCTTTAAATGATAATGTTATTTAAGGTTATTTGTCATTTGCAAAATGACTTATTTTTAATGACCAAAATGACATAGTTATTTGAAAGTCATTTAAAGGTCATTTTAAAATGGTCAAATGATCTCATTATTTGCTATCACTGTGTTATGCTAACTATGAGACATGCATTTCAAACTGTGATTATATATTTTAAGAGAATAATACTTATTTTCATAAAATAAAACTTGTAAAGAAGTTTCATATAGAAAATGGTTTGCATGTACTTTCATAACTGTTTAAAATCCAGATCTCAATCCTATTAAGAATCTATGAGTTGAAGTTAAGAAGGGCATCTGTGAAAGGAAAAATTGCATTCAATCAACATATTATAAAGGTATGGAAACAAATTCTGATACAAACTATCGAAAATTTGGTTGATAGTATGCTGCAGTAAATTCAGGCTATAATTAAAGCAAATGGAGGCTTGATCAAATACTAATTATTTAGTACTAGATATGTAGTATATTGTATTTTAATAAATATTTTAATAAATATTTTTTAATAAAATTTAAAAATTCCAAGTTTTATATTGAGCTAAAAAATGTTCAAAGACTTTTGACAGGTCTGTATTTTCTAAAATACTAAAATATAAATATACAGTATATTAAGACTTTATCTTTTGAACTTATTCTTCATAAAAAAAAATAGTTAATTGTAATTTAACTAGAGCTTATAGTTAATTCCAATTAATTAAAAAATTAAATGTATTTTAATTTTTATTATTAAATCTTAAAAATCCATTCTAATAATTTTTAAATCTATCATTATCATTATCAGAAACAATTATATATCACTATTTTGAGATTTAGTAATATTATAAATATGAAAACTACTATAATATAAGTTAATAAAAATATTATTTAAGAAAAGTATATTTTTTCTTTATTTTTAGTCATTTTTATTTTCAAAATAATCTTCTTTCTTATCAAATCATTAAAAATATACACTGCCTAAAATACTTTAGGTTTAATATAAAATACTTGATTTAAAAATTATATAATATTGTTTATTAGATAAACTATAAATTATGTAATGAATAATGATGTAATATCTTTTATATATCAATTTAATGTCTTATTTTATAGTAAGTATTCTTGAACATATGGAAAATTTTTTTGGTTTATACAAGAAAATTAACTTCAAGAATCAATTGTATATTTTAAAGCAAGCAGCATTTTATTATTCCTACCGATATGTGAGAAAAAATACAATTTTTCAACATAAATATTTAGTTACTTTATCATACATTTAATCATTTTACGTTAGTAAAATTTAAAATTGTTTTTTACATAAAATTTAAATTTCAATTCATTTATATTATAGTATAAACTACATGATTTAAATTATGATTTATCCTTTTTTTTCTCATCCTTATTCTAAATTGACATGATGAAATTTACAGAAATTCGAGATGTATAAAGGTTTAAAATCATTTTTGTAGTATATTGGATTGTTTATTAGTTGCATTATAATATTCTTCATAATAAAAGATGTGTATATATTAAGTAATTATTTAGGAAAAAAATTTGGTTTTCATTTTTGACGTCATAATAGCATAAATCATAAAAAAACTATAAATAAGTTGCTTTAAACTATGGTTTTTTAAAATCAATAAAATCAATAATATTCTTTAAATAATGATTTAAACAAAGCTCTATGAAAAAGGTTTTAAAATATTAAGCAAATCATGATAATTCGAGATAAAGATATGTAATGCTGAACAAAAAAAATGTTTAAACTAACATTTCATGATTTGGTAAATCAATTCTTTAAAGATCCACCATAAATTTAATAATATTAATTTGTTAAAAGTTTTAAATTTTTAATAAATGAGTTTATACTGAATTTAAATTTGTGATTGCATTAATTATATTGAATCTTTGGCTAACCATCTGGAAGTAGAGCAATTTTGGGAGTTCTAGGGTCAAATTCGAAAAAAGTTATCCAGAAAGATCCCAATCATAGGCCAGAAGCTCTTCTAGCTATATAAATCCATAATATAGAATTCAGGTCTAAAATGGCACTGACGCTCAATTTCGCTATCAATCTCCTTACTATAAAATTTAAGCTTCAAAATCAAAAATCAACCAAATCGATATAACTTTTCTAGCGTGATTTTAAACCCACCAAAGATATCAAAAAAAATATACCATTCTATTTGCCTTTAAGACGAGGCGAGATTGGCAAAAACCAAAGGTTCGAAGTCAAGCTCATGGAGACTTTGCAAACCTTCTATATATACTAATATTTATGCTATACTGCTTGCTTTTGGGAGTAGACTTGAATATTAAGGAACGAAGTGACGAAATATTCGAGGCTATGACCTTGACAAGCCTAAGTTGCATACTAATTTTTGAGATATCCTAGAATTAATTCTAAAACTGATTCTTAGTCGTAAACAAAGGGTTAAATTTTGGTATCATGACCAAAAGGAGGGTACCAAAATTTTGTATGGAGTACCAAAATTTACGGGTAGGATACCAAAATATTGAATAATAGGAAGTAAATCATAAGGGTCATTGAACCTATTCTAGTGTATAATTGATTTCTTGATATGCAGGAAATTATTCTAGAGCCAATTCTTCTAGAAAATACTAGGGTCAAAAAGTTATACGAAAAAATAAGTCTTACCTCTGGAGTACCAAAATATCTAGACATACAAGGTTTAAGGATACCAAAATTCTGGGCAGGTACCAAAATATCTGGGTATACAAGGTTTAAAGATACCAAAATTCTGAGCAGGTACCAAAATTTTAATAGCTTAGCTAACATTCTGAAGAGCTCTAGAGCGTAACCTCTGATAGTATTTGGAGACGTAAAACCCACAGGGTATATACAATTAATTAATTAAAGAAAGAAATTTTATAAGTATTATATAGTAATTGAAATACTATAATAGTTGTGATACTATAATAGTTGTTCATACTTGTGATAGATGCGGTAAAAATTTTCCCAAGTTATAGAAACTTAGATGTCATCGAGAAAGACAATTTAAATGTCGTCAAAAAATTATACCTAAAATTAATCAACCCACCCCCGAGCAAGCTACTGTTCCGCAGGTCATAGACCAAGAAACTGATCAAAAGTCTGTTAACCCTTCAGTGAATATAATCAATGAGAATATTCACAATCTGGAAGCAGGTCCTGATCCAGCTACCCAAGTACATAAAGAAGAAAAGCAACGGAAGCTACCACCTCATATAAATATAGAGCAGTTTAAAACAGTATTTGTAGACCCAAGTGGTAGGAAATTTATTACTAATGAAGAGGCTGAAA
>CAJVPQ010002348.1:0-14163 GCA_910591825.1 Funneliformis caledonium
ATATACTAATAAAATATAACAGTTAAATTAATAAATGATATCATTATTAAATTTTTGAAATTACATATATTATTTACTATTTTCATTAGTTATTTTCTGTAAATAAAAATTATCCTTTGCATCAACAGGACGTTTGATAAAAAATAAATCATAATCTACAATAATACTTGAATGATTTGGAATTTGTAATTTATCACTAGAACTATTATTTGGATCTTCAATACCTCCTTGTTTTATCTTTGATTAAATAATATTTACATCATAACCTCCATCATATTTTTTTATGAAAATAGCTAAATTTTAATTTATAATGCTTTCCACCACGAAGATCAAGAAAAATTGCATTATAAAAAAAGATTCTTTTTAAAAGTCCTAATAGAATTTCTTGAGTAAGTATAGAAAATTGCAAAATCTGTTGACATTCCTCAATAGTAAGAGCTAAAGATCCCTTTTTTATGCCTTTACCAACTTTAACTAATTCTTTTAATTTACCATCAAGTATCAAATGTAAATTAAGAAATTGTTTTTGATCAAGTAAATCAACTGGTCATAGTAAGGAATACATATTTAGATGTCGATTTAATGCATGCATTGCATTAATAATAGATGATGTTAAATATTCTTCTCCATTTTATTGTTTCATTACTGTAACATAATCAGATATCTGTTCTTCTAAGTCTTTTAAGTTAGTGATATTCTCACAAATATCAGTCAGTCTAACTGTTTTGCGATAATTTTTAAATTTTTAAGCCAGCTGTTTATTGATAAATGAGTATTTTCAACAATGGACTTTTGTTTAAAATATTCTTTTTGTTCCTTTATAGGTTTAGTATAAACAATTGAAGAAGATAACTAAATAATATAAAATAAATAACTACAAATACATATTATAATTTAAAAATATGCAAAATAGTCAATACTGACCTTATTTTTTCGCAGAACTTTTATGTTAAAATTCAAAAAGAAAAAGTGTATTGTAGAAAAAAAAAATTAAATTATTAAAATTAACTAGAAATAAACTCATTTTATAGTATGATCGTGCGAGTATATATAATAAGAATATAATAAAATATAATAAAATGCTTATAAAATATAAATTCTATTGACAATATCTTAAAAGTAAACTTTATTCTAATCATAATTTTAGGTAAGATATTCAATTGCAAAAATATTTACTGCAGGAGTAGAATCAATATAATGTGTTGAATCTATTAATGATATATTAAAAAAATATTTAGATTGTGATACTTTACTAAAAGAATTAGTGAAGGTTATTAAAAATAAATTAAAAGATAATTATAATATACTTGAATTAAAAATTATTATAGCTTAAATCCATCACTTGGACTTCTATCAATTTATAACACTATATTTAAAGAGATTAATCAAATGCTATAAATTCATTTAATATATATTCCTTATCTTTTTAATATACATAGATGAACCAGTCTTTGTTATACCAAGCAGCTTTAATAAGAATTGATTAAGTAAATTTTTTAGTTTTTTATATTAAAATTATTTTATTAGAAAATATTTTCATAAAATTATTAGTATTGAAAAGTTTTTTATATTAAATTATTTGCATTGAAAGAAGTTATATAGGATTAGAGTTAGAGATTAGGATTTAGAATTACAGTCTACGATATAAATATCTGAAATTTATTGTGACAAATAAAAATATTGTAAATCTTATTTTATTAGTTTCATATTTATGCTATTCATAAATTATAATATACAGATTAACAAAATAAAAAAATTAATAATTAATTGTAAGCCCTTTTTTTTTATAACTTCATTAATCTGACCTGACATACTATTTACCAAATTAAAGAAAACATTATGATCAATACTGACTCATTCCTATCGAATTATACCCTAAAAAGCAACTGCACTAAGCACTTTTTTTTTCTAATCTAATTATTAACCCTTTCCTTTACTTTTCGTTTAAGAATGACCTATAAATTCTCAATTAGATTCAAATCAGGGAGTTTGCAGGCCAATCGATCACTGGAACATTATTCACTATGAAAAATTGTTGAGTGTATCCTGCTGTATGGATTGGTGCATTATCTTGTTAGAAGCGCTACTTGTAACTAGTACCATGAATATTAAGAATAAACTGAAATTAAAGAATTTCACAATATTTTTCAGAATTCATATTTTCTGTAAATAATTCAATCCCAATCGATCCTTAACAAGAAAATGCATCCTAAACATACACTTTGTATGGATGTTTTACTATAGGATGTGATAGATGTGTACTACCAGCTTTGTAACGTATTAATAGAGTATTATTTAATGTTTAAAAAGTGCTTTCATCTGAAAAAATTATATGAGACCAATCATCTTGGTTATGCTTTAAAGCTTACTGGAAACGTGCTTTAATATGATTTTGTTTAAAGAGAGAAACAGCTCATAACCTACAAACTACATAATTAAGTTTATCTTTAAGGGTGTGTTGGACAGTTTAAGTTGATATATTAAGATTTAAATAATTATTATTCAGTTTCGTTGTCATTAAAGATGAAGATATTGCATTATTAACTTAGACGAGACGATCAAGATATCGATATTTGTTAGAAATAAGAACAATTGCTTAACATTTCCAGTTTTTTTTAACCAGTTGATAATATCATATATAGTAAAGTTTGGATAACCAGTTATTTTAATTATTTCAGAGGGTTTTCATATGTTTTTAACTCATAATTCCTTTACAGTCAAACGTCTTATTTTAAAAACTGAAATGGGCGCTATAGATTAAGTTTTTTGTTGATAAATAATCACATGAAATTTTTGTGTCATTATTTTTATATCTATAAATAGCTAAAAAATTGCTACTTTGATTTTTGTTTTGGTCAGACATAAATTGGTGGTATAGGACTTTTTTGTGTTACTGATAAAATTCCAGATATTTATGTCGTGGACTGTAGGTTTAGGATTATAATTCAGGATTAGGTATTAGGATTATTAGGATTAGAGTTAGGTTAGGTGGAATTAGGATTAGATTCAGGATTAGAGTTAGTGAGGTTAAGGTGGATTAGAATTAGTAAAATTAGATTTAGGATTAGAGTTAGTAAAGTTAGAGTGGGATTAGGATTGGTAGAATTAGGTTTAAGATCAGGATTATTAGTAAGGTTAGGGTGGATTAGGATTAGTAGAATTAGGTTCAGAATTAGAGTTAGTAAATTAAAGTTAGGATTAGATTCAGAATGAGGGTTAGGATTAGGGATAAGGGTTAATGTTAATGTTAGAGAATTCTATTTTAGTACGAAACTAATAGCTAATAAATTTTTTATTTGTATATAGATTACAGAATCCAATTCAACATTTAGAAGTATAATTGAACATGAATATGATGTACCACAAATTCAGTTATGTTAACTTTTCTGGATATACCTGTCAACAATCTTCAAGAGCTATGGGAAATTATTATATTGCTATAACTTCAATTTCACCTACTACACCGCATTACATTGTAATTCTTAAAGATTTAACTTCACTTTGTACCTACATGAATATCATAAATCAAGGTATTCTATGTAGGCATCAATATTATGTTCTTCTTCAGTCAACTAAGGCAGCATTTCATATTTTATTCATTCATACTCATTGGCTTAAAACACAACTACTCCATTGCATTATATTGAACAAATTAGGAGAATATTAGCAAGAAAATTCAATTTGGTAATACAATGTCATTGGCGAAAACAAGCGTTCAAATTGCAATATCAGAATGTGCTACAGCAAAACTTTTAGGTTTACTTATGCAATTTAATATGAAGTATCGTAATAGTACTGGATTTGGTTTAGAAGAAATTCATAATTCATCTACTGAAGTTCAATCAACAAGCCGAACTCGTTTTAGTAATTTGGAAGACAATTATAACGTTTCTAATCCAGAATATCATAGACAAAAGGGCCGACCTCCAAAAATATACAAATCATCAACAGAAGAAAATACTACGAAACATACTCCATTGTCTAAAAGTGTAGTTATTGTTTGGGTATAGGACATAATATTCGTGGTTGTGCAAAACACAAGGCTGATAAAGAGAACAGTGAAATTAATACTTAAATTAGAAAGAAATCGGCGTATTGGCATGTAATTAATGTAATTTTATTATTTGTATTAGCATTACATTATATAAATTATTGCGTAAATAAAATTTAAATCTGAAATATTAAATTTAATGGTAAGTACTTTAAAGTCACATGGGTTGATTTCATATTAATCTCATCTAATCTAAATAAAATGATAATTGTCACACCTACGTCATAAATTCGATTGTCTAATTAATTCTTCTATGCGACTGAGATTTTCTTTTTTTTTTTTTTTTTTTTAGGAAGGTGAATCGAATCTGAACGATACAACTAATATTAGCAAATAAACTTTCAGAATCATTATTCTTGTCTTAATAGATTTGAATCAAATTTACTATTTAATGTATCTAAATTTTTTAAGGATATATTTTATTATACATTATTCCAATTTAGTAAATATTTAAAAAAAAAAAAAAAGAAAAAGGAATTGGGGCCATATTAGTTGAAACTACGTTGTTAATCGGCAAATTTGTCATCGACTAGAAAATCGTGTTGTATTAAATACAACGAGATTCATTTAATAAAATCATAATTTATTGATTAACCTAAATTATTTATTATTTGATAAACATTTACGTCATTATTTCTTAGTTCAAGATATTGAAATAGAAATATTTATTTTGGCTAAATGCAGATGCGTTATAATTTGACTGCTTATTTGATTAAATCAAGAATTAATCCGAAAAAATAAGCTTTTTTGCATACATGCTTAAATATTACATGCACCATACATGAGAGTATCTGTATGTCAAGAAAATGCCAATTGATAAGAGGAAGAATTTACCAAATCGTAGAAAATCCCGTTATTGCAGCTACCAATTTCGGACGTTTTACATATTATATGATCTATATTATGATCACTGAAAAAAATTAGATCGCGCATTATCTTGCTTGAAACTGTTTTACAATTTTAAGTTCCAGTTTAAAATAAAATTATATCACATAAATGTATTCTTGGCTTATTTATTATTATCTATGCGTTTTGCATGATTGCACACATATATAAAAAAAATTTTTGAGATTGTTTTTCCTTTGCCAAATTCCCATAAATTACCTTATGATACCAATCATAAATCTATCACTTTTGTACATAAATCTCACACTAACAAATAAATCCTTATCATAATACACAGATTCTTTTTTATTGCGTAAAGGAAGATATTTCCTCATGCATATTGCACTACATAGATGAAATCAATATGTACACAAAGATGATCTCGGAAAAATTAAAATCATAGATAAAACTTTTCGTTAAAAAAGTTCTTGAAATACAGTATGTTCAGTAAAATTCGATAGAATTTAAAGTACAAGAGATATAACATATAAATATCTGAGAAAAATAAAAAACTTCCAGTTAAAGGAATGATTTGCAAAGTGATTTATTCGTTTGTTGGCGCAGGTTTAATTTACAACTAATTATATTTCACTAGAAAAAGGTCATCGAAATCTTCAAATTTCCAATTCTCCGTCAAGAATTTATATGACTCTTGCTCTGTGTGTTACGATATGATTTATTATATGCTTGTAAAAAACCACCTATATTCTCCTTGCTACTTAAGACAAATTAATTCTTGTTAATTTTAATCTATTCTAAAATTTTTTTCAAGCTGAAAAATCTAAAAATGCTACTTGGTCACCAGATCGTGTCTAAAGATCACGTGCTAAATAAAAAATTTTTTTTATATTTTAACAAACAAGTTTGCTATTTACTACCGCAGGTAAAAATCACCGGCGGCTGAGTAACGTAATATCGTGGCTGAATCACATGATATTAGAATTTAGTTTGAATTTAAAATTCGAATCTATAATATAATGTATATTAGTCGCTATATTTATTATAATAATTATTATAATCTTTTATAATAATAAAGACAAGTTTTGCGGTGAAATGAATAAAGTAGAATTATTGGTTTATTATAAAAAAGATCTTTTCGCTTCACAATAGATTCTGACTTTAATAATGGTCGTTTTACCGTCCCGTTTTATAATAATACAAGTATTAATTCAAGTCTGAGGGGAAGAAGATTTTCAAGAACGTTAAAACAAACGCGTTTAATTTATGATGATGAAAATGCCTCGAAGTTCAAGTAATTTGTTTATTAAGTAATAACTTATTATGATAATTTTTTAATAACAATTTGGAATATTTCCAAACACCAACGCATTGAAAAGCAATATGATATAATATGTGTTCTTTATAACTAGGGCTGAGATACATCCACGTACTCAAATGCTTGAATAACAAAGAATTCGAATATAAACCAACTTTTTTTTCGGTTTTTAAAATAAAATTTTTTTTTATATATATTAGTATTATAAAATTCTGTTAATATAATTCGCTAAAACGTGAATAAGACAATACAATAAAATTAATCTTAAGTCCTACCTTAAAAAGATTCTTTTATGCATAGATTTAAAACTTTGAAGTATTACTTGATGATGTAAAGAAATCACAACATTTAGAATTCATTCAATAAATCCTGGGGATTGAAACGATATTTGCTACGAATCACGTGTGAAATATTCGAATTTGGATAATTTCTAATTGTTCGACCAAAAATATTATTGTCATTTCCAAATTAATCCTAATTCATTTTTTTTTTTTTTTTTTTTTTTTTTGAAATAGTGTCCCTTCATTGAAATGGGTTTGTTATAACCAAACAGATTTTTTAAACAATTATATATTTATTTTTTTTTTTTGACAGATTTCGTTGTACAATTTCCCTTTGAAGATATCGAAAAAAGATTCGCGTTTTAAAAAAATAATGGAAGAGAGAAAAAAAAAAAAAATAAACAAAAAAAAAAATGCTGTTATTATTATATGACACAATGGTCATGCATGGTATTTAAAATATCCATTGGATTTAACACGTGTTCAATTCATTATTGGGAACGTTTTTACACAATTGATTGTTATTGGTAATCAAGTTGCAGTTTTATTTATTGAATTTTAAATTTATCCGATAAGGATATAAAGATTCTAAATAAATGATAAATCAGATATCGTAAGCATAATATGACACAATAGAAAAAAACAATTGAATTCCTTTAAAAGATAAAATTTTCAGAAATTTGCCAACATGTAATGCAGTTGAAATTTGGCATATAATCATCTTATGTATATGCGTTAGAAAAGGCTAAATTCATTCAAAATTTCGAAGAAAAAAAAAGGAATTGGCAACGAATAAAATTTAAGAAAAACAACACGCGTTGGTTAAACAAATAGATTTATACAAAATGCATGCTGCATAAATTTTCCGCATAAATTTCTTTTTACAAACCCTTTTGTTAAGTAGGTAACTTTTAAGTAAAAAATTATTATATCAAGAAAATAATTTTTTTTGAATTTTGACGGAAAAATTATTGACGTCTTTTTTATTTTTATTTTTTTATTTTTTTTTTTATTTTATTTGTTGTGTTTGTCAGGAAATTCATTCAATTGAAATGAAAGTTTATAACAAAAATTTTTTAATAGCCTTCTTTCCTTGTATAAAATATAAATTATGCAAATTATGCAGTAAGTAATTTTTTTAATTATTAATTACCCAACTATCGGTTAATTTATATTCAAAAAAAATGTGGCATATAATTTTTTTTTTTATTTTATTTGTTGTGTTTGTCAGGAAACTCATTCAATTGAAATGAATGATTTATCCACGTTTATAACAAAAATTTTTTAACAGCCTTCTTTCCTTGTATAAAATATAAATTATGCAAATTATGCAGTGAGTAAATTTTTTAATTATTATTAATTACCCAACTATCGGTTAATTTATATTCAAAAAAAAATGTGGCATATAATACAAAAATCATTGGCTCTCAAAATTTACCTACGAGTCTAGAACCACTTAAATAGAGACTGAAGTAAGTATGAAAAACAGGCGGTGTGCAACGATTTTTTTTTTTGCTCCTCTACCCAGTCTTTCTTTACATGGATGTAAACGAAATCGAAACGTGCTCGTTTTCGTCCTTTAACACAAAGTCCACGAACAAATGGCCCTTGAACATTATACCCTGTCGTAAGTGATTTTATGTTTATTATTACACATCAAAAAAAAAAAAAACTCGTTTTCTTGATATAAGCAGTATTTGTAAGCAAAATAATTACACATTAGTAAACAAAAGATTTGTTTGATGGTTTGATCCAACGTTTTTCCATTTATTACACCAGATTTCATAATATTAATGTCAAAATATTCCTAACCTATCTTTGTGATTTTTGTTTACAGAGCAAACAATCAACATTAATCCTATTGGCAAGCCAATACCAAATAAACGAGGAAGAAAACCACTAACGACGATGCCTTCTACGGTACGCGCTATAGCATGTGATTTTTAGACTAAATTAGTTTAACGTCCCCTCTTCGGATGGAAAGAGGGGGGAGGGGATAAGTCTTGAACTTCTTTTATCGGGTTTAATTAGAGGGGAGGGAGGACGTTAAACTAATTCGTGAAATAGTTTATTAGATCTATACCTTAATTCATAGCACCCTAAAAAGATGTATACCCGATTTTTTATATAAATTATAATAAAATCGAAAATTTTTTTTTTTTTTTATTTTTTTAAAAAAAAAATATAACGATATTTGCTGTGACCTTTTTTATTATTATTATTATTTTTATTATTATTATCCTTATTATGTTTTTTATTTTTTTTTAATGCATTTTACACATAATTAACCTAAAATTTTTAACTTTTTCAATTTAAATTAGAAAAAACATATTCAAAATTTGGCGAACCAAAGAGCTTTTCGTCAAAGGCGCGATAACTACGTAAAAAATTTGGAAAGTAAGGTCTTAGATCTTGAAAGACAACATAGTTCTGCTCAAAATGAAATTAAAAATTTAAGAGATGAGGTGGAAATGCTAAGAAAAAAGCTCGATTCTTCTAGGTCAACAAGGAACGAAGCGATGAAGAACGCTGATAATCGAGATTCAGATACACGTTATGGAAGCATTGTTGGTTCTGCAATGTATCAAGCAATAATCGAAGATAGTCAGAATGAATGTGACGCCATAATGAATGATGTAAATCAAACACCTAATGGAATATATATTCATCAACCCACAATTTCATATAACGAGCAACAGCCCCAATATAACCAAATTAAAGTAGTGCGACAGCTTAATCAGCTCAAAGAAAATAAATTGTCGCTGTCATATAAACGTAGTAAACCTGGCTCATTTCCTAATACGTCGAACTCCAATTCAATCGAATCAGTTGACGAAATTATTCATAGTCCTTTATTTTGTGACCCCAAAGGAAGCAACATTTGCTTTAGTGAGTCAATTAATGGTGATTTGGGCTTAAGCGGTGCAAAAATTTCATCCCAAATACCTACGATAGACTCCATGGGTAAATACATTTTCGGTCAAAAAACATCCATTTCGCAGCGCGATAATCAATCATGGATTCATCAAAATCATCCTTATTTCAATCCTCCTCCTACTGTAACCACAACGGTAGGAACCTCCTTTACTCAACAACACCACCCCTTGAATTTAAAATGGATTCTTCGTGAGGAACAAAACATTGATTGAGAACATCTCATCTTTAAAAAGAATTGGCCAATTTTTCATAGATCCTCAACTTCGTTTTTTACTCGCATATTTTACGTTAAGATCGCTTGTTATAATTTCCTTCCTATCGACTTTTCTACTAAATAATTATCCGTCTTCTTCTTTTATTTTAAGATTATGTTTTTTTTCTCTCCCAATTTTTTTCTCTTCTTTTTTTCTCTTTTGATCGATCAAAAAAACATTCATGCATAAGTTCCTCATTTATTTTTCTTTATTTTTTTCTTTTCCCTTACGCTCTACTTTATGTATATACATCTCATATGCAAAAAAAAAAAAAAAAAATCAACAAATTTTACTCTTCCAATTGTACTTTATAGTTTATGTTTCGTTCATCATTATTTTTTTCTTAAAAAAAAAGTCGTTTAAAATATTTTCCCCTTCCCACATTCCTTAATGGTTACCTTTTCCCTTCCCACATACATTGATTAGAACAACATAGTAAATTTTTTTAACAACATACGTAGTAAACTTACCTTCTTTATCGAAATTTAGTTTTTAAATTTACGATCTCTATCGTTATACTCTGTCACTTTTTCCTTTATCCAAAAAAAAAAAAATATGATAATACCCTAACAAGATTGACTATAAGAAAAAGATCTTTTTCTTTATTTCTGTAAAAAGAAATTAATCAAACACGAACCTCGAAATTTTTTGAAATGTTTTTAATGATCGTGACGCGTCAACATGCTTATGTAACTCATGTGAAAAAAAAGTGTTATCTAGATCGGAAAATTAATAACGTTTCACATGTCAAAGGAGAATAACTTTTTTTTTTTTTTTTAGAAGAAATAAGTTAATTATAATGATATCTATTTGTTTGTATTACGTATGATTTAGCACCATCTTTAAAATCTATGCAAGATTCGAATTTGAAGTACATAAATAAATTAAATTCGCCGTTCATCACGAGGGTGGGAACATCATTTAGAAAAGGAAACACCGCAACCTTAGCATCCCGAAAAACACTGACCAGATTAATTTGACGTGACCTTATCAACAAATAAAAGATTTCACGTTATTGACCAATGATTCGGGGTGACAAATCCAGTAAATCATATGGTCACATGATGCCATGCGGCAAATAATATCACAAATATGACGAAGTCATCTAACGATCCCCCGATCTAACTAATTTTAACACTAGTCGTAAAATTGTAAATAAAACTCTTGATATAATTGAATTCATTTTGTAAAATTGGAAAAAATTAAGGTTTTGGATATACAAAGTTGTAAAATTTTTTGATTTTACATTATTAAAATATCAAGATAATTTGTTGTTTGTCGATGTTTAAAGATAGGCTAAAGTTAAATATCTTAAAATAATTTTTACATAAAAACTTAAAAATCAGTAATTTAAATAAAATTATTTAGTATTTATATAAAACCTTAAATTGATATTGTAGCGTTATTATTATGTAATAAAATTTAATGTTACCGATGTCACGTGATCGGCAAAATGGAGAAAATTTGATGTTACACGAACGAAAATTCATCATGGGAATTGCTATCTATTATAAGATCGGCATAATGCTTATTACAATTTTCATGTTTACTTATATGCTAATATTACTTTCCAATAATCCTAACCTTTGAAATTTTAATGTAAAAAATAAACAGGTCTTATACATTCTAATTGTAAATTTGTTAATATTATTATAATAATAGTTTAAACAATCTTTGGTTTTAAATAAACAAATTATCTTATCCTATAATATAATAAATTATAATTATTTTAAAGTTTCTTTATATAAAAGTTTAATTTGATATTTTAAAATTATAAAACAAGTTAAATTACACATAATATTTTATTTTAAGAAATTTAAATTGTTATATTTATAAAAATAGTATTCTAAATTATAAAATTTATAGAAATTTACTAATTTTAATTTCATAGTAAACATTATAGCTAGAATGATAAGTATAATATATCAAAATCATTCTTGTTAAAATAATAATAAAAAATTTATTTTTATTAAAATGATAATTTTGAAATTATTCTAACTAGAAAGAAAATTCAAAATTATTTATACAAAAATGATAAATTTAAAATGTTTATGCAAAAATAATTATTTTTATTAGAATAATAAATTCATTTTAGCTAGAATAATAAATGAAATCATTTATATAAGAAAGATAAATTCAAAATTATTTATATAAAAATGATAAATTTGATTATAATTTCAAAAAAATCCTAATCTATTTAATAATATTTAAAATTTTAAAAAATAATTAATTATCTTTTAATCTAAAAAAAAATTTTTTAATAGAATCTTTCAGGTGATTATTAAATTGATCAATTTAAAAATTTCAAAATATTTATTTTAATTAGGGAAAATCAAATTGGTGACCCAGATCTCCATAGCGACCACTGATTAACCAATCAAATTTAAGCATTAAATAATATGTTCAACCAATTAAATTCATCATTTTACAAGTCATGAAAAATTTCTCATGTAACGCATTATGATTGTATTACGAGTCATGAGAATTTTGATCATGTAATGTGTTACGATCATATTGCAAATTATGAGAATTTTAATCGTATAATGTATTACGATTGTATTATGAGTCACAAGAATTTTGATCATCTAACGCGTTACATTTGTATTGCGAGTCACGAAAATTTTGATTATGTAATGCATTACACTTGTATTGTAAGTCACGAGAATTTTGATCATGTAACGTATTACGATCGTATTGCGAGTTATGAGAATTTTAATCATATAACGTATTACGATTGTATTATGAGTCACAAGAATTTTGATCGTGTAATGTATTACATTTGTATTACAAGTCATGAAAATTTTGATTGTGTAATACATTACATTCGTATTGTGAGTCATAAGAATTTTGATCGTGTAATGTATTACGTTCGTATTGCGAGTCATGAGAATTTTAATCATATAACATATTACGATTGTATTATGAGTCACAAGAATTTTGATCGTGTAATGCATTACATTTGTATTACAAGTCACGAGAATTTTGATTGTGTAATGCATTACATTCATATTATGAGTCACAAGAATTTTGATCGTGTAATGTATTACGTTCGTATTGCAAGTCATAAGAATTTAATTGTATAACGTATTACGATCGTATTATAAGTCATAAGAATTTTGATTATGTAACGCATTATGTTTGTATTGCGAGCCACGAAAATTTTGATTGTGTAATGTGTTATGATCATATTGCAAGTCATGAGAATTTTGATCGTGTAATGCATTACGTTCATATTGCGAGTCATAAGAATTTTAATCATATAACGTATTATGATTGTATTATGAGTCACAAGAATTTTGATTGCGTAACGCATTACATTTGTATTACAAGTCACAAGAATTTTGATTGTATAACGTATTACGATCATATTACGAGTCATAAGAATTTTAATCATGTAACGTATTACATTCGTATTATGAGTCACAAGAATTTTGATCATGTAACGCATTACATTTGTATTACAAGTCACGAGAATTTTGATTGTGTAATGCATTACATTCGTATTATGAGTCACAAGAATTTTGATCGTGTAATGTATTACGTTCATATTACGAGTCATAAGAATTTAATTGTATAACGTATTACGATCGTATTATGAATCATAAGAATTTTGATCATGTAACGCATTATGTTTGTATTGCGAGCCATGAAAATTTTGATTGTGTAATGCATTACATTTGTATTTAAGTCACGAGAATTTTGATTGTGTAATGCATTACATTTGTATTGTGAGTCATAAGAATTTTGATTGTGTAATGCATTACGTTCATATTGCGAGTCATAAGAATTTTAATCATATAACGTATTACGATTATATTATAAGTTACAAGAATTTTGATTGTATAACGCATTACATTTGTATTACAAGTCACAAGAATTTTGATTGTGTAATGTATTACGATCATATTACGAGTCATAAGAATTTTAATCGTGTAATGTATTACGTTCGTATTGTAAGTCATAAGAATTTAATTGTATAATGTATTACGATCGTATTATGAGTCACAAGAATTTTGATCATGTAATGTATTATATTTGTATTGCGAGCTATGAAAATTTGATTATGTAATGCGTTACGTTCGTATTGTGAGTTATGAGAATTTTGATCATGTAATGTATTATGTTTGTATTGCGAGTCACATTTTCACATATTGCATGTATCGGAAAACGCTAATATCAGCCTGTAACACAAAATTTTGTATAATAGTCTAAACGCCCAGTTTTTTCAGCTTTGGCTTCTTTTGAATCCAAAAGAATAGGTAATTTGGTAAGGGCTAGAGCTCTGAATTAGGTCAGGTTGACCTGTTTACCTGATTTGAACTGACCTGAAAATTCTGGTCAGATCAATAGATTTTCAGGTTGATGTCAGATCGGGTTAATAGGTCGAACTGACCCGACCCGATCTGATAAAAATTCAGGTCAACCAATCATTCTTCTTGAATAATTTATTATCGTTAAATTAGAAATAACAAAGTTGAT
>CAJVPQ010002349.1:0-14157 GCA_910591825.1 Funneliformis caledonium
AAAGTAATGATATTTTTTTCAAACAAAGTTCTTCTTTTTGTGCACTTATAAGAGATTTTGTTATTTTTTTAAAGGTTTATCTTATTTATTAATAGGTAATTAAGTTATTTCTTTAAGTTTATTTTTAGCATTATACAAAAATAAATAAAAAATAAAACATGTAAAAAGAAATCATGAAATATAAGATATAATGTATAATACAAATATTTATTCATTATTAATTTTATTAAAAAACTTTAGTATAAAGAATTATAAAATTTTATATACATAAATTTAGTAAAATTTATTTTAAGCAAAACTTCATTATATTAAAAAAATTTGTTATAGAATAATTCATTATAAAAAGGGTTATTATATATAAATTTTTCTAACTTTAATTTATTAAATATAGTATAAATTTTAATTAATAAATTCAGTATAATAAGATTTTTTTATATTTAAAAAATCTGTTTAATACTAAAAATCCATTGTATTATAAAATTTGTAATATTAAAATTTACTATAAAAGAATTAACTGTAGTATTAATTTACTTTAGATTTTACTGGTTAAATTCTAGAAATAAATTTATGGGATGTATGCAAATTATACATGTATATAAATCACAAATTTGTAAAATATGATAATTCTTAAAGCTATCTATATAATAATATTATCTTTTTAAATCTTTCTGGTAATACTTAAAGGTTATAGTTAATAGACACATTGGAATTATTTTGAAAAAATAGAATTAATAATACAATAGGGCTAGTCTGTAATGAGTAAGTATCACATTATCTACTTAAGATTAGCTTTAGAGTAGTAAATATGTGAAATAATAATATAAGTTATAAATTTTAGGTGGTTAATCTTGCACTTGTCTTCAGCTATTATATGTCTAAATTCTATACTAGGGGGAGGTTAGGTTGATTTCAAGTTATTTAATAGTATAGTAAGCTTGATACATTTCATAAACCTAAAATAAAATATCTTGCTTGACCTCTCTATTTAGTAATATGGCTAAATATCTAATAATGTTCTAATATTATTAGTTAGTCTATAAAGGCTTTCAAGTAGGATCTTATCTTAGGTATGATACTTATTAGACTAGTTATTGAATACACTTAGCATAGTTAAAATAGATTATGATGAATGATAAGTAGGCAAAATTATCATAATTTTTCTAATTTGATATCATCTATTGATACATTAATTGAATCTATAGTCAGATCAGAAAATAAAAAAAAATAATCTGAGTTATATAGAAAAATTCTTTCTTATTAGATTTTTACATAAAAATATATACATTCAAAAGCAATTACAGCTTAGTCTGTGAATAAAAAATAAAACTTCATTTTTCAAACTTTTTCTCTTTTTTATTCTTATATTCTTATCTAAAAATAATCTATTATTAGTTTAAATATTAGTATTTTTTTTATTAAAATATTTTTTTCATCACTTTTTTTAGATATTTTCTCGTTTATTTTTTCTTTTTATTTTTTGCCTAAATAAAGTAAGTATCAAGAATATCTAAAATGATAATTAAGATTAATATAACTTTAGTTATAAATAAATCTTATATGATAACTATCTAATTACCTTCATAAATAATAACACTTTTTTAAAGATCTCTGATATTATATAGCTTTCTGATCTTAGTAGGATTTTCTGGTTTCTTATTTATATGAGTTGAGCTTCATGTAATGCTTGCTAATGGCTATAATCTAAATTAATAAATATCTTAATGTAAAAAGTTTAAGTGTACTGAAAAGCTTTTGATAAAATTTAGTGATATGAATACTCTTGTGTTAAGAGATTACTATAACTAAGAATTAACTAAGTAACTTAACTAGAAATTAGTTAGAGTCATGTATCTTTTTTAATTTTTCTTTTTTTAGAAATTAATTTTAGGTTCGTTAGTTCTGAAAGGTATTTAATTTTTTGTGATTAGGAGATTAATAGATAATTAAAAGAAAAGAATTATAATATTAACATTTTGTATTAATCTTTTCTATTAAAAAATTATTCATTAAAAATGTATCTTTTAGATGTTTAGAAAGTTAGCCAGTGATTGATTAACTCAAATAAACTTTAAAAGTAATCATAGAAAGTAACTATAGTTTTAGTGTAGATTTTTTATTTGTTTTTTATTTTTAGAATTATTATATTTGTAACTATAAATCTTTTAATAAAACTCATAGTAGTATCATATTTAAGAATGAGAATAGTTCAAAAAGAGTGATTCTGAGTCAGTTCTAGAACTGATTATAAATTCAACATATTCTGGGTTTTCTTGAGTTACAAATAATTTTTAACTAATTTTAAAAATTAAACTGAAATTTACTTTAAATTGATTTTAAGAATTAGTTTAAAATTAGATTATTATCAAATTAAATATAATAAAAGAATAAAATTGTTTGATAACCAATCAAAAAATTTTTAAATTGATTATCATATGATATTCTATTAATATAATTTTAACTTAATACTTAAAGTTTAATTTACTAAAGAAGGATCAAAGTAAAATCAAAGAAGAACTGAAATAAAATTAATAGAACTGTTTCTATTTCTAACTACATCATTAAAAATCAAAAAAAAAATAATTTGAGTTATATAAGTGATTTTTTAGATTTTATGAGAAATAGCCAAGAAAATAATTATTAAAATATAAAATCCATTAGATTAATCTGAAATAATTGAAATTATCAATAATAGTTAATATGATAAATAAAAAATAAATTAATTTATAAAGTTAACTATATCATATACAATCAATAATCAAATAAATTAAGATATAATAGCTATTTACATTATAATAAATTTAAAAATATTTAAAATACTTTTAGTTAACACAAAATTTTCTAAATTGAAAAGAGGAAAAAAACTTTTATATTATATCTTTAGTTTTACATTTTTTTTAAATAATAATACAAAAAATGAAAAAAATTAATTTCTATTTGCATATAATTTTTTATAGCAATTTTCTATTAAGCTAATTTCAAATTGATTATTAGTAAAAAATTTGTAGTTTTGTTATAATCACTTTAATTTGATATTATAAATCAAAAGTTAATTATATTTCATATAGATTCTGCAATTAAACTTTTCAAGTTTAATAATAATAAATTATTATTAACTATTTTATATCAAATTAAAAATAATAATAAAACATATAATTAATTATTTAAATTAATTTTAACATGTCAAATAGCTTTAAAATTAATTGATATGATTTCTGTAATCTTTAATATAAACAAAAGTTAATGATTTTTTTGCGAATCTTGAAAAGAATTTATGATTTTTCTGCAATTTTTTAAGAGTTTTATAATATTTTTTATGAATCTTAAAAAATAAATTTATATTTTTTATGGTCCTTTAAGATTTTCATATATAAATTGTAAATTTTCTTTGAAATTTAGATAAATCTGAAAATTTTAATTTAGTTCAAATTTTTACTAGTTATCAGTTTAGATTTAAATTAATATTTTAAGATTAATAAACTGAACTGAATTGAATTGAAATTTCTGTTTAAAATTTTACCTTTTATCTAATATAGATTTTTTTTATTTTTATTTTATTTTCTATTTTTTTTTTATTTAATATTTTTAATTTTTTTTATTTCTTATAAATTTTTTTGGATTTTTCAGTTAATAAATAAGTTTTTTTATATTTTATATTTAATTTATATTTATATTTATTTTTTTAATTTTTATTTTATTTATTATATCAGTTAAATAAAATCTTTAGTGAAAAGAATGATAAACAAATAGTATGTATAAATTTAAATTTTAAAATGCAAATTATTTTTATTTATTTAAAAGCGATACTAATGTAATTTTTTATTATTTGATTAATATTTTGTGTGTGATCTCCTTTTGCATTGATTTATATTTTAATTCATTTGACATAATATTGAGGCATTTAAATAAGAATTCTATAATATAGTTAATTCTATTTCTATCAGATTTTATTGAAAAAAATCTCACAAAAGATTATTTTATTTTTTTTGCAACCAATTCTTAATCTTAATCTTTACTTTTTCTATAAAATTGCCTATATATTTTCAATAAGATTAAGTTTGAACTATATAAAGGTCAAGAAAGACTCATTTTAGATAATGTTCTTTAAAATTATTTGAATATTTTATGAGATGTAGTTAAGATCATATCTTTGTTAAAAGATTTAATTTTGACTATATAATATATTTATTATTTGATTTGATAATATAAATAATGAAAAAATGGTAACACTATAGCAAAAAAAAGAATTTAGTATTTTTTGCTATTCTTTTCATCATAGACATAAGTGATTTTATTCATTTTCATTTTTTATCTTTTTTCAGAAAATTTTTTAAATTACATTCATATTTTTTTTTAATTCTTTTATAATAGCAAGAAGCAAATAGAAAAGGAACTTCTATCTTTATTAGTTACTTTATAATTATTCTATTTTAAAATAAAATTACTTAACTTTTTATATATTTTTAAATTTTAATTATAGAGAAAGGGAATAGTTAATTTTTTTTTATTATAATAGAATATTTAAGAAAAATAAATAAAAGAAACAGGTAAAAAAATCATAAAATTTTATTAATTAAATAAATTGCTTATATACAGTACATATACTGGGTATCCAGACAGACGTTTGCTGAATCTGTTTCACCAAAACCCACTTTGCTGAAACTAATTCACTGAAAGGACTCTTCGTTGAATAACCACTTTGCCAAATGGATTTTCACTGAAAGACGTTTTCACCAAAATACTATTTCACTGAAAGGACACATCACCAAAATGTCATTTTTCTGAATGACATTTTGCTGAATCCTTTTTGCTGAACGGACACATCGCTGAATCTGTTTCACTGAAAGGATGTTTCGCTGAAAATGACTACTGCATAATATTTGTTTAACTTATCATTTTTAGGTTCTACATTATAAAGTAAGTTTTTCTTAATAATTTCGTTAGAAATAATAAAAAAAGTTCAATAAATCTAGCAAATTATTAACAACAGCGAATTATTTTCATTTTTGGCAAAATATCTTTTCAGTGAAATGGATTCAGTGAAGTGTCCATTCGGCAAAATGGATTTGGCAAAACATAATTTCGTTGAAGCATCCTCCCAGTGAAATGTTCATTCGGTGAAACTTCTTTTCAGTGAAAAGTCCATTTTGGTGAAATGGACATTCGACAAAGTGGCCGTTCGGCAAAATGTCCTTTCAGTGAATTGGCTTCAGCAAGGAGGGTTTCAGTGGAACAGGTTTTGGCGAAACGTACCGTAACCCAAGTACTGTAGATAATAGATACATAATTTGTATAAAATTCAGATTTTATCTAAAGTTCAATTTCAGATATTTCAATTTCAGACGGCCTCGTGTCTGAAATTCAAGATTCTTTCTGAAGTTTAATTTCAGATATCCCAATTTCAGAGGGCCTCGTGTCTGAAATAGTTACACAGATATTGATCAATAAGATCATGTCCCGAAATTGGAACGAAAATCAATTTCAGTCACAATCAACAAATTACCTAAATTCAAGTACTTTTATGTACCAACTTGAAAAGTTACTCTGCCATGAGTATCGAATAACAAATGACGCCAGTGTATTCGATTACCTAACTAATAAAAAATATCTGCGGTTAAGTTATTCATACATAATTTCTTCTTCATTCGGGAATGGATGATGATTTTTTGAAAATAAAAATACAAAGCAATATAGAGAAGTTCCCATTTGAAAAATTAAATATAGTTTAAAAACTTTATAAATTTATTAAAATAAAAATACTATTGAAGGTGGAAATAAAAATCCGTTTTGACTATTTTGAATTTATTTTCCGATTTCTATAAGACTTTACTTTTTATGACTTACATTAAAGCAAATAGGCTTTTTTTAGTCTATTCCGGAATATGTATGCATTCGATTATTCAACGCCCAGCGTCGCCCCTAAAAAATGGTATCCGGATTTATTTGCCGGGTCACATATCAAACAAATTTGTCCTTAGTAAAATGAACTAATCCTATTCTACTTTTAATACTAATACTAATACTAATACTAACCTAATTCCCTAATAATAAATTCCCTGCAAAACATATCCGGCTACCATTTTTTCCGACGCTATTTATGTCGCACTCGATCACAAAACATCAATTGAGAGGATCATAGTCCACTGCATATTCTAATTGTAGTATATCATCGTTAATGCTTATCACATGAAAACCATCATATATCAAATATATAATTGGTTAACGTTAAAGGTCTAATTACCCGTTTTAAAATTATGTATGATCATATAAAGAAACAATTGAATAAATCTTTTATTTCTTTATTTTTATTTAATTTTATAATGAATCTCAAATCACGTTAGTTATTAAGCCGCCACAATATATTCACAATTATTATATGATCGAAGAAAAGCAATATTTTTGATAAAAATTGATAATAAATGATGTTAAAGGAAATTCTGAAATATATTGGAATATTTAGTTAGCTAAACCGTGAAAATGTTCACGTAAATAATATTTCACAACAATGTATTCGCTGCGGAATTGATTTCATGCATCAATATCTTAAATAACCATAAGATATTAATTTCCCTACTGTCCATGTTATTCTAAGTATTCTACCGATTAATTCTTTGCAAATGTTGTTTTGTTGTCATTCAAAGTGTTCTTCCATTAAGTCGATTCTTCAACATGGGATCCGCGTCGATTGCATTCACGATTTTATTATTGTGAAGGTAAAAGAATATAGATTTTATTATATACAGTATTTCATGTGTTAGAAATATTGAGGAAAAATGTTCTTAAATATATTTGAAATACTTTGAATTAATGCATATTTAACTAATACAATAACAAGCCGCACGATTTCCAGATTACTATTTCTTAGAAATAATCATTTGCACCTAAAATATACTAAATCAAAAAGACAAAAAATAAAAGTATGAACTTTATAAAGTATATTTAATAGATGGAAAAAAATTATTTGGACACGTTACCGAAAAATTTATATGGCTCTGATGGCAAAAGGTATGAAATAAAATAATAAAAGTGCATTGAGTGGTATAAAATTTCTGCAGAAGAGACGCTGGCTGGCTCACAATATTTTTTGCGTTTATTGCTATCAGAATGGTTTAGGAATAAATATTAATGAAGAGGTGTTATTAGAATGATACGTAAAATATGCTGAAGTAGCTGGTGCGTACGAACATAGTAACAAAGTGATTGATTGGTATTCAAAATAGGTCATTTCAATTTATACCTTTAGCGGATGTCCGTTCAAATTAGACGGAAATGGACTTATTAATTTAAGATTTAAAATAATTTATCAAAATTTTTACATAATTAGTAATTTTTTATGTAAATTTAGAATTAAAAGTTTTAAATTCTTTTTTGGTAAAGTATGAATATTCTAACATTTAAATATTTATATGTTATTTACTTACAAAAATCACCTTTTTTTATGCCAAAAAATTTTTCTACACCATTAAGGATAATTAGTCCGGAACGAAGTGTCTAAGGTTACACGAGGTGTCCCGCTCAATAATTTAGTCGATGCTGATTGGCTCTTGCAATTGCAATAAAGTCTGGATTAGGGTTTCCGTTTGAAATACAAATTTTATTATATTTGAAAAAATAAAAAAAAAATAATATAAAAAAAATTTAAAGAAAAGAAACGATCGAAGAAAAAAAAAATATTAAATTAAAAAAAAATAAAAATCGATCGATAAGATCTGATTATGTATTTTCGAATATTTGAATTTTATTTATTTCGTTATTTATCATTTAAATCATTAAATTTCCATGTAATAATATCTGAAAAGCAATTTGGTGAAAATCACATATAATTTATTCCCTAAACCGTTGAGAACAGCGCCAAAGAGTGGATTCTCTCAATGGCAGTAAATAATTTATTAAATTAATATGAAAGTTTAAAACATGTTTGAAGGTAGTGCCAACGTATTTGTAATTTTGAAACTGAAACGGTTCAAGAAATTTGTCCTTAAATTGACATATTAATACACATTATACGTCTTTGATTTTTTTACATATATCGCGACATTAAGAAAGTTTTAAGTTAAATAAAATCAATAAAATTTATTTAATACTCACAATAAAAATTTCTAATAATTATGTTTATATTAATGATCTTATGTCGATAAAATAAATATTAATCTATATGACTTACATAATAAAGCATACATTAGTAAGAAGATAAATTAAAAAGGGGAAAGGTCGAGTTACTTGTAGTAAATTTTTTTTATCAAAAAAAGAAGTGATTAACGGTTACGAATGACGTTACTATGGAATTTTAGGAAAAAAAAATCCTCTGAATATAGTGATTACTTATTCAAGATATCTTCGATGTTATTAAAAAATTCCTTTGAAGGTTCTTCTTTCAATTTTCCCAAACGTTTAGATATCGGATCATCTTTTGTAGCGGGAAGGTATTGTTTTCTATCTCTATCTATGTGATAGCGTCTTTGCAACTCTGATTTCTTAGGTTCCGAAAGTTCCTTCCACCATTTGGATACCAATCTACTATATTCGGTCATTGGCATATTATGAGGCTTTTTCTTCATCATTTCTTTGCGATAGGTGATGAAAATATTTGCCAACCTCTTTTTTGGTGTTGTTGCATTACTTTCATTAAAAGTATATTGGAAGACTTTGAGTTCATCACTCATGGTTTGAGTAATATCTAAATATAAAGTAATGAGATTTTATTGATGAAATTTGCAAAGATTAACGATGAAAGATTAATTGTAAAAGACATATAAGAAGAAAGGTTCCATTTGCCTTAATTTATACTTACGAAATTGTTTTTACATTATGTCATTTCTTTTATCTTGATAACATCAAATCAATACACAACATGAGCGCGGATGATTATTCTGCTTGTTTTTCTTTTTTTTTCTTTTTTTGATTCAAACCTAGAATTTGTTTATTTTATCAATGAAATATATTTCTACTTTCAATTATTCTAATCCAAATGTGTTACGCCCGAAATCATATGCAGATCAATTTAAAATATTTAAAATGGGTAGTTTAAAGTACTTTTTCAGAAAATGGTGGTGTTACATTTAGTAAAAAAAAAAAATTTTTTTGTTTTACCGTTTGATTCTTTGGAACGTTTAATAATCCTGGTTTTAAAAGAGTTTTGCTTCGAGGTGACATACTATAATAACGAAGCTTAAAGGTCTATATTGTTATAAAACTTGTTTTAAACTTCTAATAATCCAAAAAAGTTTTATAATATGAAAAGAATAAACCAATATTGTATATGGTCTAGATCATGTGATCATAGTACTTATTATAGAAATGTTGATCAATATTTTAATGAATGCGAAGATCGTTTTTGAGATATGCGCTTACCCCAAATGTGTAATTTCTCAAATTATGACTTGGGAGAACAGTCCGGATAACCGAAATGACCACTTCGGATATGCTTCGAACTGTCATTTTAAATAACTTGTTTATTAAATTGCAAACTTTTCATTTTATATTTTGTTTCAAATAAATTAAATTAGCAAAAACTTAAAAATACAAAACTCTATCTTTATTTAAAATTGTAACAAAAACTTTAGTGCTATTTGGAAATTCCGTAATTGTCCTTTAGAATATTCGAAGTGGCCATTTGAGATAACTGAAGTGGCTATCATTTGAGTTCATTTGAGGTATCCTAAATGATCATTTATAGGATATTTTCCCGCAATCCGAATTAAGATTTCCGAAAAGGTTTCGGACATTAACGCATTTAGCTACAACAAGCTTTGACTAATTTCGGGGAAATGCAAAAATGAATTTTGCTTAGTAAGTTGTAAAGCAGATTATGTTTACATGACCAGATTATGAATTTCTAACCTTTTTAAGTTTAAATCAATAAATATTAAAAATTATTCAGATACCTTTCTAAAAATAAACTAATTGTCGTCATTTTTATAAACTAAAGTGATCGCAAATAGACAACTAAATAAATTTATTCAAATGCAAATTTCTACTAATTGATTGATTTATTTATTAATCAATAAATATGTCTACCAAAGCTTTTGTTTAGCGAATTTTCAAACTATAACGAATTAATGGTAGATGACGTTTAATTATAAATTAACTGTCTAAATTTTACTAAGCAAAAAAACAATTGATGAAATATTTCGACGTAAAAACAAGAGCTTTTCGATTTGGAGTAAATTTTAATGTAAATCGCTGGTTAAATTTATCTATTTCATTAACTGGTTATGTATTAGAATTTTTTACTTATTGAAAAAATCTAGACTGATTTTTGTAAAAACCGTTTTATTAATATATTCCAGAAAGGGAAGAAATGAAAGGATGCATTATTCATTACTCCAAGAAAATGAATTACTAAATGAGAACTATATAAGAATGATGTATAGGATGTTACTAAAAAAGGTGATCCGACAATGATTACCTGTTTATGGGAACTAACAATGGGAAACGTTTTTTTTTTTTTTTACACATAATCGACCATTCAAACTAATAAAGCGCAGCATATCGGAAAAACAAATAATGAGATAATTTTTCAGGGCTCCTGTTTTAGCATATTCAGAATAAAGATATCCGCATGAAAGAGAAATCAAATGTTATAAGAAATGTCTATTCTAAAAAGTAAATTTTTTTTTTTTATGCATGTGGGCTCCTTATTATATTTTTTTAGGAACGAGTGAATGAAGCGTTAGTGTATCACAAACAAATTGACGGTGAGGCATGACGTTATCGTTCGATATATAAAAATTCGAATCTCCTTTTTTTTATATAACATACAGTAATTAAGTAATCCAATATTTACTGTATATCATTCAGCGATGGTTCTATTGAAAAAATTACAAAAAGAACACCAAGATCAAGCAAACTTTAATTAACTTTCGACATTGACCCTCATAACAATCTAAAGGTTCCGAAGAATTTCCACTCAAGAATGACTTTGAAACGATCAACAACTCAGTATACAGTAATTAAGAGGAAAACCTACATGACTCTATATTAGCTCAATTATGGAAGGATATTGTCATCATACAAATCCTTCTCCTCCATTTCCAAAATCTTATTTGATCATTTCTAAAGCATTCTTAAATAAAAGAACGGACTTCCTTGAAATCCGACAACCATACCATAATCTCGACATCATAATCCGGTCGGTCATACTTTTTACGAAATAGAAAGAATATTGATACTAATATTAAATATAGTTACTGATTTACGTTAGTAAGCAAAGGCGGTTTTGTGTCATAAAGTGATAATCCCGACTTCAAATAACCCAGCTCAGAGCATGTACAAAAAATAAAAATATTAAATTTCTAGTATTTTCAGTGTTAATATTAATCTTAAAATTTTGTGTCAAATCACATCCAATTAAGGTAAATGCTGAACTAAATATAATTTATAAATTGATTTATTCACTCAGTATTCTATTATCATCTGTAATTTATTGAATTAAAAGATACACTTCTCCATTACCTATTTAATAATTTTTTGAATTTGTTAAATTTAGTAATATTTTTTTAATTAAAAACTTTTTAAATTAAACCAACTTTTCAATTTTACAATTTTAATGATTTTAAAAATTACATTTTCTTCAAAATAATTCAAAAGATTTTTTTTTTATGTGTGTAAAATTAGAGTTTAAGGTAATATTAATTTAAGTAGAGCTTAGGTTAGGATTAGGGATGCTAATGGTCACGGTCATGACCGGTCTTAACCGGTCATAACCGTGACCGATATCGGTCGGTCAAAGGCTTTTGACCGACCGGTTGACCGACCGGGATTCTGACCGATTTTGACCGACTGACTTGAGACTGAACAACATGTTTTAAATAGTAAAAACACTTTGTATTAAATTAACAAAATCAACATTTTTATTTTAATTATCTATAAATTAAAATTTTTAAAATTTAAAAAAATTAAATTCCGCGATAATGTTGCGCTATGAAATAAAAATGACGAATTAATTTTAAACAAATGTCATACTAATATTGAAGCAAGAATCAAATTATAATTGACTAAATTAAAATTTCTATTAAGTCAAAACTGTTCAATTATATTATTATTAACCGGTCGGTCAACCGGTCAGTTAAAATCGGTCAGTTAACCGGTCGGCCTTTGACCGACCGTTGACCGACCGTTGACTGACCACGACCGACCGTTACCATCCCTAGTTAGGATTTGTATTAGGATCAGCGTTAGGTTATCATAATGTAATTATTTATTTAGAAATATGTTTTAAAATTTACACTTCAAAAATTGATGACCAAGAGTGCATGTTCTAATATTAGTATAGTTAGTTGATTCCTTAAAATTTGAAATTTTATTCGTTGGTAATTATTTGCGTTAATACAAGTATCACGTAGGCCCAAATAAATTTGCTTTTGATAAAAAAAATTGTAATAATTCAAAAATTAAAAGTTAATAAATGTCTTTTCTTTCTATAAAAAGCATTTATTTACTAAATTTATAGGAGTAAAATTTAGGATAGGAACGTCCTTATCGTTTATAAAAAAACCTAAATTACCATTAAGGGTAGATTCAAGACGTGGTTGTTTACTTCTCCTACATTTACTTTGTTTACCAAGTGTAACGGTAGAGTTTAGTTCTCCAACTAATTCAAGACCTACTTTTAAAAGAGATTTATTAAATATGCTAAGACCAAAAGCCAATTGTGGTTTTAATGCAGTTAAAATTGTCACTTTAGATGGAGTGCTGATCTCAAGCTTCGGTTTATGTAAGTTAACCTCAGGGATAAATCCAGTTTGATTAAAGATTGGCTCATTAACAAATGTGGCATTTACATTAAATTTTGGTAAACTAATATCTCCACCAAAATTTATTGTTACGCTTACGTTGCCAGAAATTTCAGTTGTAGCAACTAGATCAATTGACGGTCCAATATTAAATACACCTGGCACACCAAAAATAGGAAGCGGTAAACTGGCAAGAAGGATTTCACTGGGTTTAATGTCAGCATTACCGACAAGGGAAATATCCACGTTTAATTTAACATTTCCATCAAGTGCAAACGTAGCATCGGTAAATTTAATCTCAGAGTCAACAAATTCGCCAGCAACTCTCAATGAAACTGTAGCTTCACCATCCATAAAGCAATTTGAGCAAAGTATTTTGGCACCCGCGATATCTGTAAATAGAATATCTGGATTTGATGATTTCCCTGTTGCTTCATCAAACAAAACGTTCAAATCTAATGTATTTGTTCGGTTAATTTCCGGGAGGTCGATCCTTCTATAAAGCTTTTCTGGATTTTCATTTTCCCATGAAACATCAAAAAGAAATTCTTGGGACCAATCTTGTATATTACATCTTTCAGTAGTTAGAGTGACTTTTTTATTCGAGGCATCAACAATTTTATCTTTTACCATAACAAATTGTGTTGTGGATTTACCAAAACATTTCCATTTGTGTGATATTAATAACATTACTTTGTCGGGCCATTGATTAACTTTATCAACATCATTCCCTCGGAGTGTAATTTTATCGTCATCACAATCAATACCAGTAATTCCACTTTGATCAAGATTTAATGAAGGTACTTTGGTCTTAAAATAAATATCTGCTTTATGGTACCCTCCAATCTTGGATTCTTGCTGTCTATAAAATCCACGAAGGTTTGTTGAAGGTTTGAGCCCTTGATTACTTTGGATAACATTGAAATCTTTTGAGAACACAATTTCTATCATTATGATTCCAATAAACAAAAGGAGTAAAAATGGTTTTTCAATTAGTTTAAACATTATGTGTGTTTTTATAAAATAAAATGCTGGATGTAATAGTTATCTAATTATAAGGAAATTTGAAGGAACGTAAAAAGATGAAATAGGAATGATGTCTATATAATCAATATATAGTTTACTTTGGTGGATTGAAGTGTCGCGTCTAACCTATATAATCAATATATAGTTTATTTAGGTGGATTAAGTGTCGCGTCTAACCTATATAATCAATATATAGGTTATTTAGGTGAAAATATTATCTTTAGGTTTGAAGGTTTTTTTTTTAAAAAAATAAAATTGCATATTATATATACCATAATTAAATATTTCGGGGATGTTCCCCTAAATTTTGTATGTGTGACAAATTTTGACAAAAAAACGTTGTTGCTCATCTATCTACTACACACGACGTTGTTATTATTTAAATATTTGTGTCTTTTAC
>CAJVPQ010002350.1:0-14150 GCA_910591825.1 Funneliformis caledonium
ATCAGAGCATCATTAATATTTTGCTCATCTGTTTCAACAGAATTTAATTGCAAATCTATTGGTAACATTGCTTGTCGCCAATACATGAGGTAGAATAGAGTGTAACCTATACTTTTATGTTTTATTGTTCGGTAGGTGAATAATACTGATGAAACATAATTATCCCATTCATTTTCTTGATCGTATACTAATTTGGCTAAACACTCTCCTATAGTTCGATTAAATCTTTCTACCATTCCATTTATTTGAGGTCAGTATGGTGATGTCAATCAATATTTCGTTTGAAACTTTTGACATAATTGTGCTATTACCTGATTTATAAATGATGTTTTTCGATCTGTGAGTATTTTCTCAGGTGTACCATGTCGGCATATCACTTCTTCATATAGAAATTTTGCTACCATATCAGCCTTGATATCCTTAATGGCTTTAGCTTCTGGCCATTTTGTAAAGTAGTCTATTGCAACTATTATGTACCTATTCCCTGTTTTTATAATAGGTAATGGACCTTTTATATCTAATCCTACTCGATGAAAAGGTTCTTTAACTAAAATAGAATGTAATGATTCTTTTCTGATACTTGGTCCTCTTTGTTGGCAGTTATCACAATTTTTCACATATTCTCTAATATCCTCAAACATTTGTAGCCAGTAATATCATTCTTTAGCTTATTGTATACCGCTTCAATTCCTAGATAGACTCCTGACATATCTTTGTGTAAATTAAATAAGAGTACTTCTACTTATTCTTGTGTAATCACTCTTTTTAATCCTTCCTTGGTTGGTTTGTATAATTGTGAGTTTTTAACAATATAGTGGGTTGATAATTGTTGAATTTTGTTTTTGTTAAGAAGTATCGCAATTTTCTGGATAAGTGAAGTTGGCAAGGTATTGAATTATGTTTTGATATTGTTGCTTATCTATGATCTATTATTGATGTTAAGGTTTATGATGTGTTTAGTGCCTGTAATTCGTCAATCCTTGAGAGAGTATCAGCATTTGCGTTTGCCTTTTATTTGCGATATTTTACTTAAAATTGGAATTTTTATAGTAGAATCTTCCAACGGATAATCCTTTTACTATCCTTTTCTTTAGTAGGTTGATTTAACAACTACTGTAATGCAGAGTGATCAGTATATATAATAAATATATTATTCTCTAAGTACCTCCTAAAATATTTAACTGTCCATACTACTGCTAAAGCCTCTTGTTCAGTAATATGGTAGTTTTTTTCAGCTGGGCTCAATGTTCTGCTTGTATACCAAATAGGATGTTCCCTTCCTTAATTGTTCTTTTGTGAAAGTACTGCACCTAATCCTGTAGTACTTGCATCAGTACTTAATATAAAAGATTGATTGAAATCAGGATAGGATAAGATTGACGCAGTCATCAATTTTTCCTTAAGTATTTCAAAAATCTCTTGATGTTGTTTTGTCCAATTGTAAGACACATCTTTTTTTTGCAAATCGTTCAATGGGACTACTAATTTAGAATAATTTTTAACAAAACATCAGTAATAAGAGAATAATCCTAATACAGTTCGTAACTGTTTAACATTGAATGAAGCGTTAAGGTTGATGATCTTTTCAATTTTTGCTGGATCAGGTTTATTCCTTGTCCTGATATTATATGTCCCAAAAATTGAACATTGAATTCATATAACTCATGTTTTGTAATAAATGCTGTTTTGGGTTTGTCCTGTTCCCTGACCTTAAACTGCCAGTATCCTAAAGCTAAATTTAAGGTAGTATACCATGTTGCTCCTCCCAAGGATTCTATAATTCATCAATCCTTAGTAAGAGATATCGGTCCTTTATCGTTACATCATTCAATTTCTTATAGTCTATGCAGAATCTCATTTTTCCATCTTTTTCCTTACAAGAACTACAGGTGAGCTCCATTGACTTTGAGAAGGTCGTATAATCCCTTGATCTAACATATTTTGAATTTCCTGTTGAATATACTGATCATCTTTTACTGACGTTCAATATGGTTTTAGTGCAACTGGTGGTACATCTTTGGTAAATATACAATGTTTATGTTGCTCTGAATGTGTTAATTCCTGTGTTGTGGTCGCAAAACTATTAAGGTTTTTCTCAAGAAATACTTCTAGTTGTTTTAAAAAAGCATCTGTTAATTTTCACAGGTTGTATATTTTCCTAAATCATTACCAATTTCTATTCAAATATCATTCTCTTCAATCTGAACTTTATAGGCAGCTTGTAGATCCATACTATTCTTATAGTATTGATAAGTTTGTACCGTTCTTACAATTTCTCTACAGTCATCACATTGCCTTCATTTCTTAAATTTTTCAAACACCAACATGTAGTCGATCCTGTCCAATTTCTATTTTGTTATACATCCATTTCATATTCAATTTATTGTAAGTATATTTCAGGATATTCCTTTCCATTTATTTGGATTACCTCCTTTTCTTCTTTGAAAACAATGGCAAAACATTGTTGAATATCGATATCTTCCTCCTCTTCAAATTCTAATTCATCCACTGTTATTTTACCACGTGACTTCAAGACGGGAATGTGCGAGCCCATTTTAGGCTTGATTGGTGTAAATCTTTCTGGATGTATATCTTGCATGCAAGTTATAGGCGTCATAGAAGTTTGATCTCCTTGTTATACGACTAGAATGCTAGTATCATAGTCAATGATTGCACGAACCTTTTGCAACCAGGTGTTTTCTAAGATAATATTATATCCCATAGCATTAGTTACTAGCATATCTTCATTAACAGTTATTCCATTAACTTCTACTGTAACTCCCTTAATTATTCCTAAAGGCATCATAGTTTTTCCATCCACTCCCATGATTTTTGTTTTTGCAGTTCATTAATTTCCTTATTGATTTGCTTAAGATACCACTGAGTAATGATACTTCCTACCGATCCAGTATCTATTAGAGCATTTACAGGGTATTCTTCCACTTGGGCTTCAATAAACAATGCATCCTTGATAGATTCATCACATGCTGTATTACTAGTAATAATGTGTTCCTTTAATTTAGATATGAAAAGTTCTCCATATTTATTATGCGTTGGTATTAGTTCATTTAGTCCAGCCATTTGTAAATATTCATCAAACTCAAAATGTTGCCAATCGCTATGTTTGGTAGGTTCAGTATGTTGAGGTATTTCTTTATTTAGCTTTACTTTGTATACGTCACAATTATATGTAGGATCATTTAAAATGTATTTCAAGTGATTTTCATCTAATTGTATTCCAGTTTTTTCATCAATTTCTCGAATCATAGTCCTTACCGATGATTCTCCTAGTTCAACTTTCCCACTGACTGTTTGCCATAAGTTATACATTTTCAATTCATTTTGAAAGATAGATTCCTTTGTCATCATATAAGATCCCTAACACATACTTCAGCTTCTTTTTAACAGTGACTTCTTCTTGTTGTTAGAGATTTACTGGTTTAATTGGCTGATTTTTACTGAAAATCCTTTCATCAATTAGTGGATCCTTCCATTTTACTTCCTTACATTCACATTGCGCTGCTATTTCTTTAGCGATCTTATTACAATTTGTGCATACAATATGACTATGAAGGTCATATTCTTCACAATTAGAGTGATCATATTTATTTTCATATGGTCCTCCAAATCGCATTTTCGAATTCATTCCTCTACATATATAAGGTACTTCTATTAAACTTGCTTTTGTTTTTGCTTCACCTTGACTATTCTCTCTTGCTTCTTTTTCTTCTTTCGCTTTTAGGGGCTTTGGTTTGTTCGCATACTCACCCTTAAGAGGTGCGACTTCTAGTTTAAATGCTGTTAATTATTATTATTATTATTACTGTTCTTATTGTAGTTATTATTTTTATTATTATTTCTATAATTCCTATTCCTGCTATTACTGCGATTACGATTTCTATTGTTATTATTATGATTTTGAAAGTTTTGACTTCTATTATTGTTTGTACTCCTGCAATCTCTGGCGAAATAGCCACACTTTTCACAGTTAAAGCATTCAATATTTGATTGGTCATTATTCATACGTTGATTACTTCTACAATCTCTGAACAAGTGTCCAAATTTTCTATAATTAAAACATTTGCGTGGTTGTTGTTGTGGCTGTTGCTACTGCTGTTGTTGTTGTTGCCCAATGTTTGCCGTAACCTTTCATTCAGTTTGCGATTAATAGTGTCCTCAATATCTGGTTACTGTGTAATATATGTAGGTTGCATTGTTATATTTGTGCGAGCTGGTACCATTCCTTCTTGTAATAATTGTATGTAATTAGGCATTAATGAATAGGCAGATAATTCCATTTCAATGGAATATGCAGATTCTACTGCTCTGGCCTTTTCGATTGCTTGATCTACTGTTGTTGACATTGCTGTTTGCACCAGTACCATAAATTCTGGTCGCAGCCCTTCAATAAATTCAGCAACTCTATCCATCTCAACTCGCCTATACTATGGGTCGACTCACTTCCATAATTCTCCTATTACTACCACATATTTCTCAATCGTTTCACCTGGTTTCTGTGTCCTATACCTAAGCTAATGCTTCCATTAATTTTGTCGAAATGTATTGCAGAAATGTTGTTCAAATAATGATATAAAGGAAGTGCTAGGATTGATCCTACTATTCCAATTGGTAACATATTATCGTTAAAACTATGTCAGTGCTATTCTTGTTAAATAACTGGGGACTATTTCAACAATTTGAGTGGTATTGATACGATTTGCTTTACAAGCTCGTTTGAAAGCCTTAAACCACTCCACTGGATCCTGATTTCTCCCTCTAAATGTTGGCAAATATACTAATCATTGTTCTCTCGTTTATTGTCCTTGAAGCCATCCTACTAGCCCTTGTATGACTTGGAGGTAAGCATTGTCATTGTTTCCTCCTACTGGTACTATAGCTAGTTAAGATGTAAATATTGGCTGAGAGGTGTTTATATTATTTGACGGTTGACTGCTAGGTACTAGCTGAGAAATTGTTGTACTAGTTGATTGAGAATTACCTCCCAGAAGTTTGATAGTGGTTGCATATTATATGGTTAGGCTATTGTTGTTGATTGTAGAGTTCTTTTGGTAGTTACATTTTGATGTCCCATTATATTATTTCCTCTATTACTTAAGTTACTTTTAAGTCAACGGTTATTTACTGGTTGCCAATTTGCAGTTGTGAAACTGGAGGTTGTAGATGGGTTGCTATTTCAAAGAGGATCAAGTGGTGTCAAGGGATTAAATATATGACTATATTGAGTTGCTTGAGAAAAATTGTAGGGATTTTCCAATGATGATCTACTATTTGTATTTCCTACTGATGGAGTTGTTACCCTCAAATTTGATGGTCTTGACGATTGATTATTGGATAATGTTAAGGCTACTAATTGTTGAACATTTTCTACCCTAACAGGAGATAGAGACCTTCTATCATTACTGGTATTAAATGTAACTCTTCGAGGTATTCTACTTGAGGTTCCTCCTCTCTCTAGTTCATTTGCATTATCAAAGAAAGACGTTCACTGTAATGTTTCGTCATCATCATTGACATATCCAAATAGGATATTCTGTTCATAATCAGAGGTATATGTGTCATTTTCTTCTTCGTCATATTACCTCCTATCTCCTAGGTATGGTTGTCGTAGTTGTATATAAGATGGTATGTTAGATGATGATTGAGGTATAGGTATGGTAGTTCCTGATAGTGGTCTATACGTTGTCACTAGAAGTGTCATCCCTAGGGAGCTTTCATTACTTTCCTGAAAAGGTGCTATGATAGTATCATTTTGTATTTTCTGAGATATTACTACAATTGCTATTTATAATTGAGTCAATACTGCTAACACTTTCAATTTCCCACAATTGAAACTGTTTCATTTTTACCCAAATTTGATATAATTTATCAGCAATGCTATCAAAGGATTCTTTTAGTATGTTGTTCCTATATCTAATTGTAGCGACAATTTTTCTCAACAAATATTTCAATAAGTGGTCTCTTTCCAAAAAGCTAGCCTCACTCTCTTGGGTCCTTATAAAATATGCTACAGTAAAGGTAATGTATGATATAGCGTTATATTTAGGTACAATCCACAAAAACTAAAAATTATCAAAAGACGGTAGTTTTCCAGATTGAGTTTCGTAGCTTGGGTGACACTGTAAGCAGGATTGATCTAAATGGATAATAAATGAGATTTTATGATCCTCAAGTTCCTTATAAGCAGCTATATGTTGTCAGACGGTTAGTAGGTATTGTTTCTCAGTGATATGATCAGTGCTAGATTCCTCCAGATTTATTGAGATTCATTGTCAAAGTAGTCATTACTAAATACTAATTCGTTCCACGTGGCCTTAATCTTATGAAATTCAATAAAATTTTTTAGATCGTTGATGTTGCTTTGTAAACGTTTAAGATGATTGATTGAAATAGCTTCTTCGTTCTCTAATGATTTATACTGAAATTGAATCTCAGCAACTCGTAGCTGAAGTTAGAGGAGAATAGGTCCTACAGCTACTGTTAATTATCTAAGTATTCTTCGCATATATTTAATTTGTCAGATTGGTTTTTATTCCACCCAACCCGTACCAAATTGTTATCTTATGATACTAATGACTGAAAATTGGTATTAACGTAAGATTAACAAAGGGATTTAACTTTATTCAATACTTTAGAAAGAGTTCTGAAGGGTTTATAAATAATTATTACTTCAAATGATAATGTATATTTAGAATAAACTTTGAGGATTTTATTAAAGAATAAAGAATTTGATATAATTATATTTGTTAGCATATAACTATTATTAGTATTTATCTTGTTGGTGATAAAACTAATTGAATTCTAAATGTTTATAAAATTATTTTGTTATAGTTGTCTACTGCTATCTAATCATGTTCTTCCTAACCAAGTCCTAAAGCTATCCTATTTATACTAAATTTGCTAATATAAATAAATAAAATACTAATTGATTATAAATAATTAATAGTGATTAATAATATAAAATAATTAATAATATGATAGAATTTTCTGGTGACTTCTGGGTTTTTCACGTAACCTTCATTTAATTCATTTCTCTCATTTTCACTATCTTCGTCATCTAATATGACGCAGTCAACATGCCTTTTAGTTACGTGTGTCACATGATCTTTTGATCAATATTTTTCTATAACAATATGAAGTTCAAGCAAAAGTCCAGAAACAAGTTTTCTGACTTTGTAAGTGTCAGAATACTGAAAGGCTAGTGTTTCAACTCTGTAGTATAATTTGAGTAAAGCATTAGCATTGTTATCAACTATTTCACCATATTGCTGCCTTTTCCTCTCTAGTTCAATTGTCCAAATTTCTACCAATATTTGAGATCTGAAGGTAGTTAGAAAGATTACAGTGAAATCTGTATCATTGTTATTATCAGTCTATACAATAATATAATTAATATGACCATTTATTAGTGCTTAGTTGTAGTCTACTATGTTGAAGCTGAATTTTTCAAATATGCAGGTATAACTTCAAGCTTCTTATTATCATTGATTCTGTTTGCATTGTAAGCACGTGTAAAATCTTCTATCTAGCTAATCAGATCTTGATTTTTATCATAAAAATAAGGAAGGAAAGGTCAGCAATACGAGATTCACTTTGTGGTAGATTAGCATTCATAATTTGAGTATTGGTTTGTAACTAATTGATCAGATTAAAAATTCCATTTTTAGCATTAGCATTGGGTGGAATATTTGAATTTAGAATTTCAGCAATGTTTTGTAAAGCAGCGGTTAATGTTTGAATGTCAGTTTGGTTTACAGCTATTTTTTCAAATAAATTTCTAAATTTAATTCTTTATCTATATATAATAAACTGTTTGTATGTAGGTTATTGTTGATATTATTGCTTAAAACTGTTGAATTAGACTTTTTGGTTATTTTAGTTGTTTCAGAAGGTGATACAGAAGTTGTCTCAGAAATTTGGTATAACTGATATAAAGGATTTAATGCAATTCCACAAGTTAATATAAATGTATTATAAATATTTTGTCTAACTGTAATGGGTGATTCTCCAAACCTAGTATTATATCGAATACTAAAAATAAGATTTAATATTGCTTGATCTACTGCGTCAGATAATCTAATATAAAGGTAGATATAATTTAATTCTTCGATATATTGATGAGTATATCTGGTAAATGTTGTTGCAGAATATTCAGTAGTATACCAATTCCAAAAGTGTTGAAAATGCTCAAAAGTAATAGGTTTAGGAGAATAACAAAATAGCAAGATCTATCATAGTGCTGCGCAACTATATTATTTCGATTTAAAGTGATATGCAATCTATTATGCCTTAATTCAACAAATAATGTTTATCACATAAATGATTTAAACAAATTTTAAAAACGTTTCTGGCAGAAGGCACCAAGTATCATGGTCAGTTCTTTAATATACTTATGAGTAATAAACAAAGTAATATTTATAAGTGGTAAGCAAAAGGTTTAATTTGATAATAGATTTAGAAGAGTGTCGGTAAATTAACAGTTTATTTAATAACTATAATAATGGAGTACTACCTCAGTCGGCACTCTGTACTATACGATTATATTAAGGAAATTAAACTAAACTATTTAATAAAATTATGAGTCAGACACACCGTTAAGTTAAAAGAAATTGTCTTCTATTTATATAAAATAAAAAATATAAAGTTATCAAAAATATAAAAGAAATAAATATAATAAATAAAATATATAAAATAAATAAAATATAATAAATATATGAGAAAAATAAAATAAAATAAATAAAAAAAATATATTGTATAAAAGAAATATATGTTATAGATAACATAGATGATATATATGATTTCTTAGGAATCAATATCATCCTTTAGATCATCATTATCTATGTCTTCTTCTGTGTAATAGTAACTTTTAAAATATAAGTATAAAATTGTTTTATCATTGAAGTTTCTTGATAATACTATAAGTAAAATTGTATTTAATCTAATCTAAAACTAATTAAATTTTAAATAAGTAGTCAATAAAAGCTGATTTATAATAAGTAAGTATTATATTATATGTAAAAATTAATCTAAAAATAATATCTAATAGTAAACATAATAAAGTGATGATTATAATATTTAGAAAATAAATAATCATAAATTTTACTTGATTGATTTTATATATTTTCAACTATTATGATATTTAAGTTTAAGGTTAAAGTGTAAATTTAATTGTTTGATAATATAATAAAATCGGTTATATTTTTAAATATAAACAAAGATTTTATTTAATTCTTCTATTCAATAATATAATTAAATATTTAATAATATAACAGTATTATCAAATAGTTTATTAAGACTTTCTGGTAATATTTATTTCTTATAATATAAAGATGAGTATTGTAATTAAAAATAATGTAATTGAATTGCAATTTCGATACAATTAAATTTACTTATAATGTAATTAAATTGCAAATCAATTAAAATTTAAAAGTAATTATAAAGATTATCTTTAATATAATATCTATTAAATTAATAATTAATTAAGTTAAATAGATTTAAATTAAATAGGTTAAAATATAGCTATAAAAATTTTAAGAAGTATTATAGCATTGCAATTTAACCAAAACATTTTTTAAATATCTTTTAATTACATTAGAATTTATTTTTATCTATTAATAATTATAAAATATATATTTTACATATATTTTGAATTTAGAATTTTTATAGAATTTTATATTAAATTTTTATTGAATAATAAATTTTTATTTAATATTTGCAATATTATAAAATAGAATAATTAATTTTTAATAATAAATAATTCTTAAAATATAATTTATTATAACTTTAATATTTTATATTATGATTATAAATATAATATTATAGAAAATGTATTCTAATAATTAGGTAAAGCTAAATATTAATATAAACTTATAATAATAAATTAGCAGAAAAAAAGTAATCAATATAGATACAATATAATACTTTAATTTTGTAAAAAATATTTTAAAAAAAAATATATATATATACTTTGTAAATTATATTTAATAAACTTAATATAAAAATAAATTTTCAATTATATTATTTTATTATTATAGATTAATTTAAATATTTATAAGAGTATTACATAATAATTTTATATTAATTACAAATTTATATTATATTTTTTTTTATTTATAATAGATTTTTTTATATATTTTAAATGTTTATTTGTTTATATTTTAAAAATATATTTTTTTAATTATATTTATAAATTATATTTAATATGAAAAAATACTACTACTGTAACATTAAAATATTTTAGTTTTATTAATTCAACTTTTTCAAATTTTCAATTAAATATTTATTTTAATATCACAAATTCTTTAATAATAAAATTCTAATAAAAAATATAATTAGAAAATAAATTTAATTTAATATATATTATTTATAAATATAATTTAATATAATTTTAGATTTTTATTCATATAAATAAGAATATTAAATTTTATATTTAATAGATTTATTAAGCAATTTAGTTTCTTTAATTTTTTAATATTTATATAATATACTATTGAAAAGATATTAATTTATTTATAAAGAAGTTTATATATATTATTAATCATCATTTTTGAATTGATCAAAGAAATTATTAATATATCTCTTTATATTTGCTAATATTTTTTTTTATATACAAATTAACTATTCAATAATTAATATAATTATAATTTTTTAAATGATTATCCTAATAAAGTTAATTACAATATTATATAATAATATATTATTAAATTTTATAACTCAATAACCTATAAAAGTACATAATTTATTTTTTAATATTAAGAAAATAATGCATTTTAATAATATTTATAAAATGTTAATCTAAGAGATTTTACAAATTATCTAAATAATAAAAGGTAAAATTTAGCAAAATTATATTAAAATCTTATTAAAAATCTGTAAAACATTAAATATATTAAACTTATAAAAATGGTAAAATTATATTAAAATCTTAATAAAAAAATTTAGTAGAATGTAAGATTAATACATCTTTTTAAATTCAAATGAATTTAAAAAAACAACCTTAATCAAAACATAAAAAAAATAGAAAATTTTATTTTCTTTTTATATAATTTAAGCTTATTAAGATATAAAAAATAAAGATTTAGTTGATAATAAAAATTTTTGAATGAAAATAAAAAAAAAATAAAATAATAATACTTAAATTACATAATTTTATTAATAATATACAATATTTAAAAATTAAATTATAAAATCAAAAAACTAATATTATAATATTTATCAAAAATATAATAATAATAAATTAAAATAATAGATTTTATAACTTTTAATATTTTATATTAATATTAAATACTTATCCAATTTTTCAAAATAATAGTAATAATTTATAAATTTCTATTAAATTATAACTTGCAATTTTTTTTAAGAAGGATTAGTTCTAAAAAAATTATTTATAAAATATATATAAGATTTAAAATTGCTAAAAACAAATTATATATATATTATAAAAGAATAATAATTGTAATATTTTCATTAAAAAATTTTTTTAATTAAATAACTAACTAATAAAATTAAATAAGTTATACATAAAGAATTAAAAATATTGTGAAATAGAAAATATTATAAATATAATTTACAAATATTTCATTAAAATAAACTAAAATACAGAGGGTGGACAAAAGTATCTGCACACTTTTTCACTTAATATAAAACTTAAAATATTTTTGCAATAATAATAAAAAGTCAATTAATTTTTTATTTAAAGCCGTTTAATATCTACATTTTGTGCTAAGTAACTAGTATTTAGTTAGGCCACGATTTGCCACAATCATCGCTTGAATTTGTTGTGATATACTATCAACTAGATTTTTGATAGTATGCTTTAAAATTTTCTGCTATACCTTTTTAATATATCAATCAAGATCAGCAAGATTAGATAGAGGTTTTTATAAGCTCAGATGCTTTTCTTGACTTCAGTCTAAAGATTTCAATTGGATTAAAATCAGAACTTTAAGCTGGCTAAGATAATATATGAAGATTATTTTTCACTTGAAAAATCATTGGTTACTTCTTTGGTTTTTACCATTTTTTTTAGATTTTCAGAGAAGAAAAATTTATTAAAAAAAACAAATTTGTTATTCTTTTACTTTTATAATATAAGTAAACACGTAAGTGTTATGTAAACGCAATTTGTTATTGTGATCATATGACTTTACTAGCATTAATTCATGTTTATAGATGTATGCGGATACTATTGTCCATCCTCTGTAGATAAAATTTGTACTTTTGTTAAGGAACTCTTAGCTTTCTGAAGATCTGTTTCTTTACATGTTACAGGAATTGGATGCCAAGTGCCCAATAATATTTTTTTAATTAGCTTTGCTTTAATAAATTCAATTCTTTTCATACATGTAATTTTACTAAACCTTTCTATTTCTTCACTTAAGGTCCAATCTCCACTCATATTTTAAAAAATACGATTACTGATATTTGGATTTACAAATTGAGTTTTTTTTATTTGAACTCGAAATCGACATGATTCAACAATAAAACTAGGACGAGTACAAGGCCCATGAGTTTCACTTTCAGAAAATCCTATTATATTAAAAAGATTAGCACACAACTTCAAAAATTTGGTACAATTATGTGCTGCAATTTCCTAATGTTACTGTGAAGGTATAGAAGAAATTAATGACTTGAATGTCTTGTTAATTTCTTCAAGTATTGCATCATAACTTTGATGTTGATCTAAAAGTTTAGATCATGAAGTTATAATTTTTTCTTGGATTAAACTATATATTTCAGGTTTTAAACGTAACATTTGTTCTTCATCAGTAATCTCAATTAACTGATAAATTAGATGCCATTGAATAGACCAAATAGGTGTAAACATTTGTCTAGCCGCAATTCTTAATAAAGGTTATTAAAATGAACCCCAATACAAAAATTAATGATTGCTTGTAAATAAAAAAATTTTATTCATACTTTAATTTAAATGTAGAATTAGTTTGATCTTAAGCTCATTTTAAATAACCTTTAACAGAAGAATTTTCTTCAAAAATAATATATGGCCATATTAATTCAGAAGTCATTGTATGCTTATATATATTACATATCGAGTCCTATGACTTATGATGATCAGAACATTTTTTGAAAAACTGAAGTTGATTTTCAGTTTGATACCTTTGACATTGAGCAAAATCTTTAATATCAATATTCCAATTTAACTTGACGAATGCTTTTAATATATTCATTTCTTTATGAAGAGCATTCGGAATTAATATAAGCCAAGGAAAATCCTTTTTTATTTTTTGTATATGATGATATGGTACTCTATCACAAGTGACTATGATCTATTTACAGCTACTATTTTTAATTCCAGATATTTCTTCAATGTGTTCAAGAACTTTTCGAACATTAGCAATCGAGTTTGGATTAATTTCTATTGGATCTGGAATAAATATTTGTGGTGTATCCTCACTTTCTGAAATAGCTTGTGGTTTACTTGATCCTTTAAATATATGAGAATGAATAACTAGTGGTTTTTTAGTGGTATTTATAATCTCAAGTGGTTCGTTAGATTGCTGACTTATCTTAGCAATGGTTGGTAATTTACTACGACATGTAGGACAAACCTGCTTCTTATTATTGATGTTGGAGGTTTGACAAACTAAGCATTTTTTCTTATATTCCATTTGACCTTGATTATGTATCAATTCATCAATCGTATTTTTTTCTTAACTTTTCTCAATACAAAGCTCTTCTAAAATAATAGAAAGATAATTAGTAAGTTCTTTATGAATTTTATTTTTCAGATACATATTTTAAATGTCTTGAGCTATATATAGCATCAACTGCTACTGCGCACTTAAAAAGCTTTTCTCCTTCTTGTCAATGCTCATTTTTGTTGTGAGTAAGAGTTTCTAAAAATTTTACAATAACTGGATTTCGTTCAGCAAGCCATTTGGAAGGAGAATATTCTAAAAGGCTATTTAAACAGAATCGCTCATGATTTTTATTAAATCTGCTATATCTTCATACATATTATTTTATTCCCTTTTAGCAATTTCTATTACAGACTCAATACGATTCTGTTGATCGTTAAATCTTTCATTTAACCTCTTTTTTAATTCTTCATTTTCAAATAATAATTACCTATTAAGATTTTCTAATTCATCAATTCTTTTTAAAAGACTTTC
>CAJVPQ010002351.1:0-14149 GCA_910591825.1 Funneliformis caledonium
TTAATTAACAATTCCTTATACATTATTTTTTATAAAAAAAATGCTAAAAAAAAATTCCTTATAAAATATAAGGAAATGTATTACGGAATTTCAAAAAACATATACTAAACTTATTTATAATAATGAAAAAACGTATGCAAATTTTTTATAGGGATGGTCTTCCTAGGATTTACAAATGTATTAACAGGCAAAACCTTTAAGGGCTGTAATCGATATCAATGCTACATAGGAAGATATGGAAGTAAATGGAGTTAAGTCTGATAGTATATTTATCTGAATCTATTGCTCTTTTATAGAGCTTTGTACCGAATTCTTAACTGCGATTGGGAAGACATTCTTAAAGGATTAGTAATTGCTACATCATCAGACTCTAGTAAATGTAGTTACTATCTTTTATACGTTCTAATGCTTCTTATCAACTATAATGAGCTTAAAGCGTTTACAGAATTGATATACACCTTGACAGGTGAAAAATTCAGCAGATTTATTGATAGAGGATTACCTGGTCAAAACTTTAACCTTCGTCTAATCGGTTCAGCAAAAAAAGATCGTGTGAAGCGTATCTTGTTATCTTTGATAACTAATAGCTGGAATGAACTCGATCATACCAGGGTTCAACCACCTTCTAATTTGGATTTCGAAGTAAGACATAGAATGCTTAGTATAAAAAAAAATAATAGCCCACTAAAGATAATCGTAGATCATGATATATTACAAAATACGCAGATCTTGTTTTATAAAAATATTCTAATTATCTTAGGGATTATACTATTGAAGAAAAGGACTCAGAAAATTTTGTATATTTTAACCGGAAAGCTCCACTAGAATGTTCACAATATAAACGTATACATGACAAGGATCAGCGGTAGTTCAGTTGTATATGTGCTAGCAATGGAAAATTCATCATAAAATACTTCTGGCAAGGTAGTGATAAACCTGAGGAAGTATTTGAATGCGATCTATCTATTGCGAAAAAAATTTTGCAAAAAAATAAAAATTTACCACAGGTTCTCTTAAAGAACTAAAAGGCTAGGGTTTCCTAAGAGCTTTTATAAAGATGCCATCTTGGGTCAAGTATAATGACCCTTTTACAGCGACAGAAATATATGAGGAGAGATATGTAAGACTATTACCCAACGAAGGTGATAATATAGGATCACCTTGGGAAACGGAAAAAACCTATATTCTTGAAAATTTGACTATCCCTAATAATATAAATTTGCTAGTATTATCTATGCGTCACTCTTACTCAAATGCTATAACTACAAGACTTAATCTTAAGTTATATTGTGATATCGATGGTGATATAAATCTACCTGATCATAAGAGGGTAGTATGCCAGATAGAAAGCTTACATCGTATTACCAATAATTGTAAATGCAATAAAAAATGCAAATGCCTTCCAATCCAATACGACTTATGGCTTGATGAAATAGTATCTATATTGCTTAAGCACAAAGTCATCTGATGGGTCAATCGATAGAAAAGCTATATAAATTAATCTAAGAGGCAAGACGAATTATTGTTATAGATAATGATCTCATCGATCTTAATATCAAATGGATTAAAGCCTTTCGTAAGAATAAACTATTCTCTATTATCCACAACACTTTTCAATCCCAGAAAGGTAGACATTTTGCCTAGCCCTATTAAAGAAACAGTATTAATCGAACTTTGGGATTGGGCCAAGCAGACGTCCTTATTACTTTTTGAGAATCGTAAAAGTGTATTACTTATTTGCCATCTTAGAAAAGATATGCAAGGGATTATTCGTACTCTCAAGACTGATTTTCCAGAACTAAGGATCAAGAAATATCATGGTAAATCTGATCCAATGGAAAAAGCTCAGGATGGAGTGATGTGGATCTAGTTGCATATATTAGTATTCTAAAAATAAGAGTATCTTGCACTAATCCTAAGTTTGAACGGGCAGTTCTGTATCTTTAACAGTTATATAGAAACGAATGCTAGAACGAATCAGATGTTATTCCGCATGCGATGCATTAAAAATTATATATGTCATATTGAGCAGAGATCTTCTAACGTTCTAGTCACAGAGAATGGATTATTCCAATGATTGTTGAATGCCAAATGCGAATGTCTCCCTCAGAAACTTCAGAATAGAGGAATATTTTCAGATATAGATTCTATCATCCAGAATAAGGATGTACCAACCATTTGATTATTGGTAATATTTATGTTAGAGAAATTCCGTTCTTAGAGATTATTTGGTTGGAGGATGGTTGATTTTCTTCGAAAGGCAGGTATGATCATTTCTATCATAAAACCTATTCCTAAATACGATGAAAATGTTACATCATTATTTTAAGTTGTGAAGGTGAATTCTGCTACCGTTAAGGCAGAGGAGATATTAGCAATAACTAATGCTAATGTTCTCAATCATGAGACTGCTGAATTTTTGAAAAATAAGCCAAAGAAGACTTTAGAAGAGATATGCTCTTTAGACCGGTATCATATTGCAGATTGTTATAAGATTTCACCTGAATCATTGACCGTAGAGTTTATCTCAAAGTATGGGAATTATAATCATATGAAATGGTTCAGAGCTTATAAGCAATTACGAGATGCTGGTATTGATAATGAAATGGCCGTTGAAGCAATCACCCGTAAAGATTATAGAGAAGATAGGCTTACAACTATAACCTGGGCTGAGAGGCATCAGATTTGTCTAGAATTATTAAGAATTTGCATATCAGCTAGAGATATCGATGATAGAGTACGATATAAAGCTGATGAAGTCAAAACGCGCATGGGTTCTCTCAAATCGACATTATATCTCTAGGGTTTAGTATCTAAAATAGCTCGAGTATTTGATAATACAGATGCATCGCGCAGTGCTAAAAAATCAGAATTAAAAACAATCTGAGCGAAACTTGGTTTATTAAATACATCCCTTTACGCTACTTATGGATTGAAATTTAAGGCTATAGATAAGAATCATAGACCTTATCACCTAGTAGGTTCATTCGATAGTAAAAATGCTCCTATATTACCTTTATATCAAACAGGTGAAGAAATTTATTGGAAAAATGGGGAAGATACTCAATATGGATATAATAAACTCCCACCTGATGAATTAATAGATAATTTTACTAGTTCTAGCAAAGTGGATAATATGCAAATTACAGAAGATATTCAAGACTTATTTGATATATGGGGGGCGGTCAGTAGAAAAGGGGAAATCCACTTTTTAGTCAAAAATTATTTATTGGTTCACTTTGCTGATCATGGTCATGTAAACAAAACTAGCTTAATAACTAAAATTACTCAAAATTTGTAGATTTCCCCCTTTTCTATTGACCGCCTCCCATATGCTGATACTATTCAATTACAAAACAGGTGAGTGAAGTCTTCTTCCAAATTTTTTATATAATATTTCTGAAGAAGGCTTCATCAATCAGCATATATTATTAAAAAATATCTCTATCCTTCCGTCACTCCAGCCAGGATACATAGTCACATATTTTGAGATGTAGATTTCTACCAAAATTTTATATAATAATTGACTAATAATATTTTTTACTTACTTTTCGGCAGATAATTCAGAGGGATCTCTAGTGCTTCGATTTTTGAGCTAACCACTAATCCCCAAAGAGACTAACACTCATATTCTCATCATCCGACTCAGAAACTAGATCTTTATAGATTCTGAGTGACTCTATAGCCAAGCCTTTAATTACAACCCTATCACCTAGTATTTTGATCCAAATTAAATCTATTAAATCTCTTCTTAACGAATCTGCAAATAGTTGTGAAGAAGCAAGAAATAAGTGTTTACAGATCGAAGCACTATCATCTGACTCAGAAACTGAAGATTCAGAGACTTTGGATTGAAGAGCCTCAGTCCCATACTTCTGCCTTATCTGATAATTTAGCAAATGAAATCTACCTGAATGATTAGGACAACATCCTATAGTAGAAAGAGTATATTTACGACAACCACTAATAAGGCAGGGTTTTTTTTCTATATTTTTTTCATACAATTTCCAGTGCCTATAACACCCAGTGGGGTTACAGCACTTATTTTCACAAATAGTGTTATCTTCTTGATAAATGCACAAGTAAAGTGAGACATAGTCAAAGATGCTAAAGCAAAAGTATTTTAAGATATAAAATCCTCTTTAACTTTTAATTTCATAATAAGATATGTATTTAAATTAATTGGTATTATAATGAGATAAATTATCTTTTCATACTAACGCTATGGATACATTAGATTAACCAACAGAAGCTCGCAAAAAAATCTTTAATCCTAAATCTAATCGCATGATCATTATAAATGGGCCAGCATATCGTAAATTGATACATGATGGATATATGCATTGGATAGAAGAAAGAATTTTGATTCTGCTTTTACATGAAATGCCAATATTAAGAAGATACTTTTCTTTTATTTCCTATTATATTTGGGCTATTGCATCAAAGAAAAGTTTGCTAACGGTGATTAATGAAAAAAATAGGTCTATTGAAAATTTTGCTCAAAGCCAATTGGCATAATCTCATTTTATGTCAACTATTAAAATTATGCTGGGAGCGTGAAGAGATGAAAGTTTGGAGAAATAACGTACTCATAAAATTCCTCCATTATCTGAATTTAGTTCCTTCGAAATATAGACCAAGTGCTTTATATGATGCATTCACTAAGACAAATGTTTTAGGACTGGAACATATATTAGCTCTAGCACGAGCATTTTACTGAAACGTGAATATGATACAAATTTATTCATAGTCACAGAACCCCATTCCATGGCTATATTTTTTTCGCATATCTTATCTACCCGCAATTTTAAAATATATATGTGAAAGATATTCCAGCCAGAGCGGGTGGCCTCTGCATAAGTTAAAATATTCTTTTGCCTACCAACCATGAGGTAGTGAAATGGTAGAATATTTTTTTTGAATTGAACTTTTTTCTGTAGTATATTACCAAATGACCTACATAATACTAAATAACCTACATATTACTAAATAATACTATGGTTGGCATTGCTACTAAGTATGTAACAAAAAACAGGCTCAATAACAAGATGAGTATTGAAGAGCTCACTCAATATGCACCAAAAATTAACATCCTTTTGACGGATAAAGTTAAGAGGAATCAGGCATGACGACATCTCCAAAAGGGATATAACTTTAGCAAAGAATAGGTATTTGCATTGATTCCTAAGCTGACGGCTGGTCCGAAAAAGGTAAAGCCATATCCCATAATACTTCATATACTCTCAATATTCTCCAAGAAAAAGAACCGGTGGAGGGAGGCACAGTAAATGTATGCCAAATTTCACAAAAAGAAACTATTAGAGATTTGGCCTAGCGTATCATTTGGGATAATTTTGGTGAAGCAGAAGTAAAAGTTATAGCTAAAGCCTTAGCTGAATCTGCCTCTAATGCTAGTACCGGTTATCACGAATCTCTAGACTCTGAAGAGAGTTGCGAAATCTCAAAGCCTCAGAAAAAATTATCTTGGTTACATTAATTCTAGACATAATCTGTTCAGCTAATAAAATCCAAAAGGGGTGTAGTAAACAATGTGAAGATGAAGGGATTCATTATCCAGACCACTTCTCATTAGAATTAGTTAAGGAGAGATTGGATGTGTATGATATATCTAAAGCTTCTGGCTTACAAGCCCTTGCCGATGTAATGATAATGTTCTGCATTCGTCCTGCTGAAATTAAAACATTGTGTATATCTAATGGAAGCGTAACTGGATATGTAAAAAATCAGAGACAACAAGATATTCCCTGGGTATTTAGATCACTAGAGAAAGACGAGGAACGGGCGAAGCAATTGCTTATATAGATTCAGAAAGCAATTTCTTCTGGATAGTTAAGAGACCCAGGAAAGCCAGGTATATTATGGTTTAATACATTTCTGAAAAAAGATGAGTTCCTTCCTGAAATTGGTAAACTACTACTCCTTAGTTCTTTACGCAATCTAGGAGCTGTGTTTGCAGTTGCAACACATTGTGCAAAGAATTTGTCAAAAGCTGGTACAATTTCTGATAAAGCACTTCGCCACAGTCCTGACAACTATGCCTCTTCATCTAAGAGATATATTATAGTAAATTATTGAAAAAGAGGAGAACCTTATAATCAGGCAATGGTATTCAAGCTTTTTGACGAAAACTAATCACATAAATGGGTTAGATATCATTTATTAATTTTATTTTTTCGTTCGAGACAAGATCTAGCATATAGAATATATCACGAAAATGGTAGCTGATCAAAAGCATTTATCTGATATATCTAGCAAGCAGGAAGTTATCAGGCGTACAGAAAAATAGCCAAGTTATTAGGGCTAGATGAGCAAAATTCAAAAGTATATAATGTGCTTTCTGAGGAAATTAGGGCGTTAGCGAAAAAGCTAGATAATTATCATTCTGAGTATAATAGCTTAAAAAAGACGGTAAAAAGATTAGAAAAAGATGTAAAGTTCTTATAGACTGAATATTTGGATGAATGTGTAGATAGGGAGACTGTGGTCGACTTAATACATGAAATAGTTTCCTCGCTGATTAGTAAAAAAGATAAGGATTCCTTCTATTCGTCTGAGTCTTCTGAAGAATCTGATTTGATTGAGATAATTGAGGTAAGAGAAAAAAAGGATGTCCCTCATAAGCAACGAAGGAGGCGTGACTGAGAAAGGTTAAACGGGTGGTAGTTTAAAGAGATGAATCAGGCACTTTGCATATTTTCGATCAAAGATATTAAGTTTATCAGATAAATAATCAAAATGGAAAGTGACTAAAAGCATCTGATAGCCTTAACCAATATCCCGTCCAAATCTACTTTGTCTGAGACTAGTTCATCTGAATTAAGCTCATCTAAGAGTAGTTTGTCTGAGTCTAGTTCATCATCTGAGAGTAGTTCCTCTGAGACTAGTTCATCTGAATCAAGTTCATCTGAAAGTAGTTCCTTTGAGACTAGCTCATCTGAATCCAGTTCATCTGATTCTGATATTGATGAAATAGTAAATATAATTAAGCATCAAAGGATTCAGAAGCACATAGCCTGATGGAGAGATCAGGGGTAAAATGCATATAGCAAAAATAAGATTAATCAACTTCCTGATCACCTAACTAGTCTAGAGCAGTGAATAAAGGTTTATTTTTTATTTGAATATTATATGTTATAATAAAAAATGGTGTTCGTGAATTGTGAAGTCAAAGAAAATATCCCTATTGAGGCATTAATTAATATAAGCGCTGATGTAAATTGCATTAGCTAAAAATATATTGGTAAGTTAGAAATTGCATATCACGATGAAAATAATAGCATTAAAATCCTGGATGCATCCTATTTCACAATAGGAAAGGTTGATCTACATATCGGCTTTAATGATGGCAAGAAACATAAAAGCACACCTAGTGAATTCATAGTTGTTGGACCAGATTGGCCGGGATCTGATTTAATCTTGAGAAGTCCTTGGTTCCAAGAAAGTGGTGCAACTTTAGATATACGTAATTCAAAACTATTATTAGACAATAATTTTGTGATCCTATTCGATAACTCAGAGCAGTGATCATCTGCTCAGAAGATTTTTCTGATTTTAAGATATTCTAACTGTATAAAAATGCATACAGTTAATTTACTAGAACAACTTCTGCCTAAACTATTACCATCTATTCTAAAGTATCTTCTAGAATGGATCTAGAAAATTTTCACAATATAAATGATGTATGGAAAAGAGAAGCGAATCTTGAATGGACCAAAAGAAAGGAATTTTTATTTGAAAGAATAGTTCAAGGCAATTATACAGTAAAGGAATTTTATTTGAAACTTAAAGAGTGTAATTTAAGCAAAGACTATTCAGAATGGCTTCTTAAAAATCTATTCCTTGGGAGATTATCACCTGAGAATAAGATAAAAGTTCTTATAGATGGTTTACAGGAGCTTGCATTAGATAAGATAGTGGAAGGGTTCAGTCCAGAACAGTGATCTACCAGCTCGGCTAATTTATTTTTTCGATTAAAGATATAATATATAATACAGACTATTTATGATGCATTTAACTATCTTTTATTTACCAGATAGACAAGCTAATTAAGCTTTGCGGTTTATTGCTGAGTCACATCATGTGTCCTGCACGACAAAAAATATAGATTAGATAACCTGTTTTAGACATGAACACTGAAATGTATCAGCTGAATTTTTACGAAAATTATTCGCAATATAACATTAAATATCGTATTCCTCTGAAAATAAGCACCACGTTATATATATGAATTTATTAGTATATACGTGACAAATAATATAATAAATTCCATATGATAAATAAATAAATTACTATAAAAGGAGCGTATCACAGGGTGCTTATTTTCAGGGATATACAGTAATTCTTAGAAGAAGGATGACTAATCCATTAAATTTGGCTGAAATACTAGTGTCAATCCTAAATTTTTTATTAGCTGACAAGGCTCTTTATCCTATCTTATTTATTAACCGATTTTGGTATTATACTGTAGGACAGATACTATGGAAGCATATCGAATTCTTAGACTCTTTACGGCAAAAAAAGTTTTTACGTATTTGCAGAAACTTAAAACCATTTCATGGAATAAATGTAAGAAATCTCATTTTCGTATTCTCTTACGATGAATTTTCGGACAAAGACATAAATGAAATAATAGGCTCATGCCTAAATATAGTATATCTAAATTTCAATAATACACGTAAACTAGCTATCAGTAAAACTGCAATTATTAATATAACACATTCATATCCAAATATATTAAGGCTAGATCTCTTAGAATATAGCTTTATTACTGATACTGCTATTAAAGAAATAGCGAAATCATGTCATAAATTAGAACATCTTGATATATATGGCTGTGATGGTGTTACTGATTCAAGTATTCATGACATTGCGCGATTATGTCTTAAACTCAAATATCTAGACCTCGGTAATAGTATGATTGGTAATTCAGCAATCAGAGAAATTGCTCGATCATATCATAATCTAAAATTCCTTGGCCTAGAGGCCTGTAAAGGTATTAGCAGAAATGTATTATAAAAGCTTGATCAGAATATCAAGATAGAATGGCCTGATTCAGATAGTGATAATGAGTCAAATCTATCTGACTCAGAGTGGTGATCACTAGCTCGAAATATTTTTGCTGAGTCCTCTGACAAAAAATATTAATTAGCTAAGATACGAGCACTAGCTGAATTTTTCACACAATTGAAATAATGAAAGCCTCTTCAGTAAAATAAAAATTTTACCCTCTATTGATATTACTATACTTGGAACATTTCCTAAGGAACCGTCAGAAGTTTTGAAGATATGCTCTTGCATTTTTATTAGCTTCTTCTAATTCACTTATTTCCTGATTATAATGACTGAAAATACCAAGATGATCTTGAATCATGCTTATATCCTCTTTCAAATATAAAAGTAAATGATATAATATCTCAAGTGACCTTTTCCCATATATTTCTCTCTCAAGATCATGCATATTATTATATAATATAGTAAAAACAGGGTAGCCAGCCACATCGAGATCTCCCTGTATATCTATTAATTCCCCACTAAATCAAATAACAGCCCAAACGAATCTTCAAGTGTTTTTTCTTTTTTGCTTTGATTCAATGCTGTTTGATTTCTACTCTCAATAGGTCTCTTTCCTGGGTCTGAGAACATACTGAATTTTTTCTGAATAGCTATTATATCTTTCTTCTTATACAAAAGCACTTCATATAAAAGCTCATATAGCTCATCATATAATTAAGCATCGACTTGATCAGATTTATTATTAGTATTGCTTGTCATGATTGTGTTTATCTCTAGTTAGCATATATTCAATTTTGTATCTAGAATATTGATCATCAACCTAGAGCAGTGATCGCCAGTTCAGAAGAATTTCTGCTAGACCATGTATTGTGAAACAAAAATAGGCTAATCACATAATAGGTCTGTATAACATATTAATTTTTGCATATAACGAAAAGAAATATATATGTTAACTAAGTTCCTCTATTTTTTTTCCTAAATAAATGTAAGAAAATGTGAAAGAGTGTCTAGTTGCAATACAGGACCTACCGTAAAAGTAAATATTGACGGTAAAAATATATGTTATGAAAGGCTGAGGGACTCAAAATTTCGAGATCGCTAGGCGTAGAACCAAGTTTGTGTCTTTTCGGTAGATCTACATATGAAAAGGTATGAGGATTCCATTTACATGTGCTTTCATAAACTCTTGGTATCATACAACAATACTAATTACACCTCATACTTTCTTATCTTTTTCTCAGCAAGATATAAAGCATGTAAGAGTACGTGGAAGTTCAGCCAACATTCCTGCGAAAATTTAAGATATGTATATGTTAGAAGTTATATATGTATAGGAGCGAAGTTCTCACTATGGGTTCTTATATTTAGGAAAACAAGATGGCTTTCAGCGAAGATAATGATATTATTAGTCTTAACTTCCGTTATCATAATGCTGAAAATAAAAATATACTTTTCGTGATAGAGATTTCTAAGGATAAAAAAGTCTCAGATCTTGAAGAAGAAGTAAGAAAGAAGCTGGAGTCAATCAATCGTAACGATTTCCTCCGTTAAATTTATCCTGAAGAGAAGCCTATGCGAACAGAAGACAGGATTTTCTCCTATTTCAATAGGACACCTGATGATGAAGACCGTATTCACATCTGAATTCTCCCCTAACGAGTAGTTAGAATTTTTTTATCTATATTTATATAATAATGATATATTCGCAATTTTTATGTAATGTAAGCCAGCTTTCGGCAAGATTTTTTTATTTTTTAAATAAAGCATATATTATGTTCTTATTGTAAATCTTGAAAAATATCACGTGTAATAATGTAATATAATCGCTTAACAATTCTGTACTATATCTTAATTGCATATATATATTGGGCAAATGCATTATGAATCAATACAAAAAAATCTATCATTTCTTTCTGAGTGTCAAAAACCAAAAAATACTTTTATATTCATAAACCAGCTTTACCTGTATCTGCTGTCAGGTGCATAAATTTTTTCACAAGCACAAACTTACATATATAAAAACCATGTCTTCACAAGCCTCTACACCTTCTTCTCCAAGCTTAATAACGGAAGAAATTTCTTCTCGAACAATGTCAGACATGGTTAAGGATTTTAATACAGAGGAGCTTATCAATTATCTGGAAAGGAAAGACTTGAAACTCAATGAAGATGATATTAAAATTTTTCGCAAAGAGAAAGTTGCTGGTTGTGATTTTCTTAAATTAACAGAGGAAAAGCTTGAGTGTTATAGAATGAAAGATGAGCCAGCAACAAGACTTGTAGACTTTATCAAAGATCTCAGCCAAAAGCTACAAAACTATTTCTCGCTTAAAACTCTCGACGACTTAAAGAAAATATTACATAAAAATAAGGTGAACAGGGAAGATATAACAAACATCAAGCAGTTCACTCCTGGTAGGTAATTAATTAATTTTCGAAACTGACTAGATAACTATATTAACTTTATTTTTCTCTATAGTCTTCGAGGAGATTAGTGATGATGATAAAGCGTTCGAACACTGTATGGAGGATATTATCTTAAAACTTTTGAACGTGAAGACCATGATCGATGCTAACGAGGCAACGCACTATAAATTTATTTCAGCTATATTACATGCGTCAATTGCTATTGCTAAAAAACTCACCTCTCAAGATATATTCATAGTTTTACAGAAAGATGTTATTGGTGAAGATGCTATTGGCCGAGTAGACTATGCGATCAAAAGTCTAGAAGATCTTCTTTGCATCACTGAAGGGAAACCACGAAATATTAAGATTAGATATGCACAGGTAAGCCTACTATCCACATTTTCGCTTGTTTGCATAGCAAACGATATTAATGATGGTTTATCTCTTAGAATCTAGCACAACTTGAAAGCGTATTTCAGACAAATAAAAAAAAATAGACTGTGGATCAAGCATTCAGGAATGACTATTTCGACTATATCTATAGTATTGTGACCACAGGTACGGAATGGCATTTTATCATATATACTCCTGATGGTATATACTCTACGAGTGAAAGTGAATATCAAATTAATCTCACGAAGTCCACCGTTAAAGAAAATCCTGAGCTACTTCAAAATAACGTGAAAAGGGTAATAGGTATAATTGTTAGGTTGTTAAAGGATCAGGTTAGTGTAGATAGTTCTCTATCTAGCAAGAGGCTAGGATCAAAAAAATTATCAAAAAATAATATGTATCACAGATTACGTCTCGAACTTTGTATTTATATTTCGCATGTATTAATAAAATGTATTTTTTCTTAGCATTTTTCTGAGATCGCGCAGTCCTAAAAATCTGGTAACTTTATAACCTATTTCTCTTGGTAAAATATTACAGTCTCTATGTATATATACTAACTAACTTTTGAATATTTCACTTCTTGTATAAAACTTATCAATCATGTCATCTGAGCTTGAGTATTGAAATAGCGTATCGTTAAACTTGAGGCTAAGAATGCTGAGCTTGAGGTCAAAAAAGCTGAACTTTTAAAGTGAATTATGGAAGAGAATACTAGACGAGATTTTAGAGTTGAGGAACTGGAGCAAAAAAATAAGGAGCTTGAGACCAAACTTGCGATAGCGAAACAGGCTTCCTTACTAGTAAAAGAGCAGCTGTATAATAATAATCCTTCAGATAATAGTACATCTAACTTTAATTCAGTTGCAGAGTATCATGAGAAACCATTGGTGAATGTGAAAACAGATAATTCCTTTCCTGAAGAGGTTTGCTATAATAAACAAGAACTGGTGGCGACAGTACCTGCCAACTCTGCGAAATGCCTTAACGGCAAACTGTTGAAAGAGAAAGATATGAATAATTTCTTGCTTGAGGCTCATAAGAAAATCGTTAGTAGTGAAATAAAGTGATGCAATAAGGAAAAGAAGAATGAAAAAATGGGCAGGGATTGATTCAAGAAATTTCTTCATCTGTATCCAAAGAAAATCATGTGATTAAAATTTCTGAGATCGCGCGGTCTCAGAAATCTGATAATTCAGATGCATTAGTGTCTTCATTTTATGAGACTACTATGATAGAGATATCTCAACATTATGCCCAGTTATGTAATAAAGCGCTTATTGCAGAAGAGCACAGATTGGAAGCAAATCAAGAAGAAATATTATGCTGGTATCACTATAGAAGAAATTTCATATTTCAGTTAGAGGCCTTGTGTGATAATAATAAAATTAGTGAAAAGAAGGCAAGAGGTCTAATATATGATGAAGTCGTGAAGCAAGTTAATATCCTTCGTAAGAAAAGATCTCAAAATATAGGGGTGTCACTCTCAGACATAACAAGAGATGGTTTGCGCAAAAAAAACTCAGAGAGCTGAGAAGATCTACAAGCTTCTCGAAAAAATAGGATTGGATAAAATCTAGTATATCAAGTTGTATAATACGAATGAAATATCAAAGTTTACTAATGATGAAATCCAAAAGATTATGGATCATTTCTCAAATAAGCCCAGTACAGATTTCAGTGAGAATCAGGACAATTTTATTAATGATGATTCTTCCAGTCAAACTGATACATCAGAGGTACGAGCAAATCCCTTAGTTTTAGCAGAGGTAAACGAATCAACAGCACCTATCCCTTTAACCTATGACTCTAATTCTTCTGATGATTCCAAAGAAGTCAGCTCAAGCAATTCGCTTGAAGCTGAGGACGATTACTACAAAATGCTCTTGGAAGATTGTGCGAAAGATTGTGTGTATTTTGATTCTGCATCAGTAAAAGGAATGAATGAAGAAGTTATTTCGCAATCAGTTAAGTCAGATGATGATAGTGACTGTAATCATGATAGTTATGTTTGCTTAAAGCAAACGATGCCAGAAGATTCAGATGAGGATGGATATAATGATTACGGTGGATATAATGAATACGGTGAACGTGATAGAGGTTACAGTCAACGACCAAAATTATGCGGACATTTTGATTTGTCAAAATTAGGCAGATCGATCATTACGTGATTACATATTAAAACAATACGTCATTTTTTACTTATGACGATAAACAATACCTCAAACCTTTTCCTTTTTTAAATAAGTTCATGTCAAATATGAAAGTACTTACTTCCAAAACTCGTGGTGCTATTACTTATGGTTATAAATGT